>VNJO01007952.1:0-108455 GCA_008042535.1 Drosophila tani
TAAAATTTACAAAATTCGATGTTTTTTCAACATTACTAAAATGGTTCGATTTTCAATGATCCAATTACAGACTGCAAGGGTATACCAACTTCGGTTTACCGAAGTTAGCTTTCTTTCTCGTTTTACATTAATTTCGCCATCATTCCTATGGCAGCTATAGGATATAGTAGTCCGATTTCGGTCGTTCCGACATATATACTGCGTGCTAAAGAAATAAGATTATGCTGAAAATTTCAGCTCGATAGCTCAAAAACTGAGAGACTAGTTCGCGTAGAAACCGACAGACGGACAGACGGACAGACGGACAGACGGACAGACAGACGGACATGGCTAGATCGACTCGGCTGGTGATGCTGATCAAGAATATATATACTTTATGGGGTCGGAGATGCCTCCTTCACTGCGTTGCAAACATCTGGTCAAAATTATAATACCCTCTGCAAGGGTATAAAAAGACACTGAAAGAAGACGTAGTACGACGGGGCGTATGAGTAATCAACGACAGGAAATGGTGACAAATGCTGCCCTCCTCCGATGGGGTGTGTAAATGTGTTGTAGCTATTTGCACCGATAGCAACGAGCCAACAAAAAATTTCAATAATTTATTTGGTTTGAATGAAATACGAACGAGCGAACCGAACGCCGACTGAGGCAGCGACGCCATTGGGGCGCCCACAGGAAACGGCGACGTTGGCAACAGTTTCCTGTCTGCCCTGGCTCTCTGGCTCTGTTGTTTCTGTAGTTTCTGCCCGCCGCCGAGTGCAAACGGGTTACGACAACAACCATGTTACAATTTGGTTCAATGACTTTGTTAGGCCATCGAGATAGGAGCACACACAATGCACTGGGAGAAAAGAGAGCTAGGGTTCTTTTTGGGAAATAGCTAGTAGATAATTGAATTTTTTAGAATTAAATTAAGTAAATAACTGAATATATTTTTTCGAGAAAAGCACATTTAATGATTTTTTTCCATTTAATTGTTATTATTTATACGGTAATTAATTTTTTACAAAATATTTTAGCTCTTTATAAGCTAATATTTTGCTTATTCTTGGGAATATTTGCTTTTTCCAGTGTGCTGGCGTCTTAAATGTTATCTAGCCCACCCCCTCTATACGCAGGCACTCTATAAAAAAAAATAAAAAACATGTACAGAAAAAGCAGAAAAGGCTGAAAAAAATAGAGCAGTGTACTATATAGAGACAACTAGCCACCCACGAGTTTATCAGGGGAATTGAGGAAGTGGTCACCGCACATGGAACTCGCAACAGATGCGCTGATAATTCTACTTTTCCCTTGTTTTTACTTCTATTTTTTTTTTTTTTTTTTTTTGCCAAAACCTTTTATTTTTGGCGCTTAACGTGGAGTTATTTTACGGCTCTGGCATATTAAATAGGCCTAAATGCCATAACTTATCAGCGATTCCGTGAATAACATGCGGAAGTTCCAACCAATAAATGCCCCAAAAAAATAAGTTCCCCTCATTTCCAGATATATTACACATACGCCACCAAACACTTTCACAATTTCTCTAATTGTTTTCTTATTTCTTTCTTTCTTTTTGCATTTTTGCAGTTTGTGGACATTGGAATCGTGACTTCCATTGAATCGAATCACAAGCAAATCGATTCGGCGCGCAAGGGTCAAGAGATTTGCGTCAAAATCGATCCAATTCCCGGTGAATCGCCCAAGATGTTTGGCCGTCACTTCGAGGCGGAGGACATGCTGGTCAGCAAGGTAAGTGCCACTTGAGTTTTTCCACAAACAAATCGAAATCGCTAAACAAAAGAAACGGCGACACAGACGGGGAAATAAATTCATTAGGATTCGGGAGCGGAAGCATCAACTTAGCCTCGAGTGCATTGTCGGGAAGTTAATATTACTCGTTCAGTACAATATCAATATGTTGTTAGATATCTGAAGTGTGGCGATTGAAACCTTGATTTTATTGCTTTGTTTTTATGGGTTTTTCTTGGTTGTACTTTACAACATCCCTTGATTGTTTTTAGAGTCGTGCCAAAGGGCCTATTTCCAGGTGTTTATAAATATTTGTTATTGATTTTGAAACCAAAGAATCCAGGAATAGTTGGAAATCGGAATCAAAATGAACAATTATCGATATATTGATTTTATTTATTGTGGAATTTATCGATATTAGTATCCGATAAATTGTGGGCTTACTTCCAGGTATTTATAAATATTTGTTATTGATTTTGAAACCAAAGAATTCAGGCCTAGTTGGAAATCTGAATTAAAATGAAAAATTATCGATATTTTTATTGTGAAATATATCGATTATACAAGCAGCAGTGTCGTTATTAGTATTCGATAAATAGTAATAATTTAAAATGTACACTAATCGATTTATTTATTATTGAATTTATCGATTGCTTAGAAATAAATTAGTTTCTGACATTGCCAAAGCTTTTATCAGTACTCGATAAATAATGATGATACCCAATCCTATATTCGATGCTTATATTGTTGAATATATCGATTAAACAAGCAACAGGATATACAGCTTGAATTCACAGCTGCTTCTGACTATGCCAAAGCTGTTATTAGTAACCGATAAATTAAAGTTATAACCGATAAATGGTAATTAGTAAGAATGTACAATAATCGATACAATAAAACTGTTGCTGACCTTGCAGGTCTCCTCATCAGTACCCTATGGCAATAAAACCCTTTTAAATCGATTATATATAGATTTTCATACCTAATCAATTACATATCAATTTTAATTTAAAGTAAATAGCTAGAATTTGGTAAAAAAAAATACTCTGAAGTAAATCAAAGGTCGCCAAACATTTTTTCAGAACAAACTATACCATCAATTTACTTTAATTGAGGGCCGCCGTCCGTTATTCAGTGCGAACTTGAGTGCAAATCACTTGAGCTCAACGGCAGTGGCAATCAAAGTTGTCAATTGCACCTGCCTGGTGCAAAAAGGTGAGGAGCTAGTGGTCGTGCACCTGAACTCGCACCTCACCTTGGGCCAGCAAAAACTGCCATCTGGCTTATCAAATTACATGGCCAAGTGTTAAGTGTTTCAGGGGGAAGGGGCAGCGAACTTGGATGACTTAACTGGCCTAAGTGGCGTTAAAAGGTCTTTGGAACTTCCTTTCATTCAATCATTTGATTAACAATTACTTACCGCCGCGTACTGACGTCAAGGGCTCTTGATTGGCAGGGGGGTTAGGGCAACCCAACCCAAATCGATAGGAAACTTAATTTTCGATTCATTTTTTTCGCCTCATTTTGTCCTTACCTTATCAGCGGGTGACATTGGTGACGTCAGAGGTCTAGGCGGCACTTAATTGCCCATTGAGTTTCGAGCTGGCAGCGCGCTTTATTCAATTAATGCTGCGTAAAAATAAAGATGAATCGATGTATTTTTAGGCCTCCAAATTGAATGATAAAGTCCGGGCACTGCACAAAAATAATTGAGGTGGAAAGTGTGTACTTTACTAAAACAAGAAAAAGGTTTAAAATTACTAATGTATACAGAGATAATTTTTAAGGAATAATGGATTTAAATTAAGAAAATACGTACTCAAATAACGACCGAGACCATTTGTTCTTACTTGAAGGTGGTTTTGTACTCAGTTCAAGTGAAAGTTTTAAGAATATTTGTTCTCAATTTTGGTGTGAGTACTTTTGTATTTATTTTAATTTTTTTTTTGTCTCTAAGTAAGGAAAATATACTTAAACTAGTTTTTTTTTTAATCCATTCTCAAATTGAGAATAGTACAAATTTGAGAACGCGAATTCTTAATTTCTGGATGCCATAATTTCCTCTGTGTAGGTTCGAGTCATTCACAATGATTTTCTTTACACAAGAATACATTTTCATTTATATAAGTGTATTACTTTGAAACCACTGATTTTCCCAGTGTCTACGCCCATTAGTAGCTATCAAAAGCTGGAAATCCCACCCCACCAGCTCCGCCCAATTTACACATATTCGCCGTCCGTCTATTTATAGCGCTCAATGTCTTTTGCCAGCGAACCTGGCAGCCCATGAAAATGTATTATGTCATGGCTGACCTGATGATACCAATGGCCCTCTGGGTCCTTATGCATGCAAAGGGAGGTTGTGTCCTTCTGCTGCTCCCATCTCCATCTCCATCTCCTATGCTGATACATCCGCCGTATTTGACCCGAGTCGGGGACTGACGTCACGTTTCACCTTCCACGGCAATGCACTTGCAGCTGCGACACCGGGCGGCGTTCGTTGACCCCTTATCCGCGGGCACATATACATATGTACGATATGTATATCGTCATCGAAATAACCCAGTTTCCCTCGGATGTCGACCCAGTTTGTGTGTGTGTTTTTGCAGCGGGTTCGGTTTTCGCCGTTTGTGGCTATTTTTCTTTCTGCTTCCTCTTTTGCTTTTCGGCTTTAATTTGTGTATCAGCGGAGTGACGCATTCGGCGACCCGAAAATGGAGCAGAGAGCTAACCCCATCGGAAAACTGAAGCTGAGGTCAAACTGCTGTTTCTTCGGCCTTGCGGTCTCCGAGTTGGAAAATTCGGGCAAGGCCTTGTGGCAAAGTCTAAAAATAGCAGCAATTAGTTGTGAGACTGATTGGATTAGGTTTGGGGGCTTAATGGGTTTTTGGAGCAAGCTAATCAAGTGGAAATTGCAGCAGAGTTGACAAAACTTTAAAGCCCCGATTAGGCTGTAATGAGTGTGCAAAGTTTTGTGGGCGAAAATTCTGTGAAATTTGATCTGGAACTCATCAGGGGGGAAGGGGTTATAAGCGTTATGAGAAATCAGTATTTAATATTAGGGATGGTGAACCTAAAGGGGAATTTAAAATTAATATCGTAAAGCTTATTCACATTTTCCAAATAAATATTATCTAATATATCGATAGGTTGATGATTTACTATATGCAAAAAAATCCATGGTAATAGCTACATTAATGACATTTTATATTAAAAGTGTAATGCTATAATAAATTCCGGCATAAACCAGATCATGGTTTTATATATTTACAAAAATAAAATAATAATAATAATATCGATAGCCTTATGTTTTAAAATTCCGATATAATATATCGAATTCGTTATTTCCACAACCAATCCCAGGACCAAATAAGCATTAAAATTAAGCTCCATAGATAACCAATCAATATCTACTTAAATTCAGGCTCTGTCTTTAACGACTCCCCCGATATATCCTTCAACTCTCGCGAGTTGAACGGACAAAAGACTTTGCCCATTCGCTTTAATATGCATGGCCATAAATGGGGACTCCTTGAGGGGCCTTATTCCCGCTTATCGTTTAGAGAAATCTTTTGTACCATAAATATTATACGTTTCCAATAATCAAAGGCATTGATCGGGCCTAATTAATATGCGATGCGCCAAAAAAATACAACAAAAAGAGCAGCTACGAATGGGTATAAAAATAATAATTAAGCGAGACAGACAGAAGAGGGCCGGCTCTTTATCAAGGGTCTGTTAGGGGGTCTCCGAAAGTGGAACTATAAGGTCTTGAGACTGGGGAGTCCGTCGTCGCCCATAAACGCGAGGAGGCATTATAAAACGCATTAAAAAAGCGCCATAAAAAATGGCGACACTAAAATAGCTTCGATAAAGCGTTGCTGGGGCATAAAGCCAAAGCTAAAGCTGAATCGGATACGAAAAAAATAAGGGAAAATATTGTTAAAAATGATTTTAATTGTTATGCGCCATATGTCGGGGTCTCTGGGCTCTGGGCGCGAGCAACACCAACGACACGTGCCGCCCCGTTGTTTGATTGATGGAGCAGCCGTATCCTGAATCTCTTAACCCCCACTCGCCGATAAATCGGTGGGAGTTATACATATACAATGACAATTGGCACGTTCCAATTATACATTTTTGCTGAATTCATAATGCAAAATGATTTATGTGTAGCGCAGCGTGTTATTAATATTAATTTATAGGCACACTCGGAAGCAGAAAAAATACAAAAAATTGTGATTTCTCTTTCAATGAGGTTTTAATTGTAAATTTGTGGCCTTAAAAATCATAAATTTTGCAATTAAATGGGTTAAGTACTTCGAATTAATCAATATTAAGTGAATTTTAATGGATTTTAAATGGGAAATGATAAAGAATCATTATATGTACACAGACAATATTATGGCATCCGGAATTTGAGAATCCACGTTCTCAAATCCGTACTATTCTCATTTTGAGAACGGATCTTTTAAAAAATTTTAGTTTAAATATTTTTGCATTACTTAGAGACAAAAAAAAAAAATAAAATTAATTCAAAAGTACTCACACCAAAATTGAGAATAAATATTATTGAATTTAAATGGTTTTACCTGTAATTTGAGTACGTATGTACTCAAGTTTTAGGAGAAGTGTTGAGCATAAAAGTTTTTAAAATCGTAGTAAAAACTTTAATATTAGAATTTGTATTCTTAAAATGGCACTTGAACTGAGTTCAAAACCACATCTAAGTAAGAACAAATGTTCTCGGTAGTTATTTAAGTACGTATTTGCTTATTTTAAGTTCATTTTTTCTTAAAAATTCTCTGTGTTTATTTTAATAAATTTCTGAGGCTCATGACTTTCTTCTCTTTTCTCTTCTTACAGATTTCACGCCAGAGCATCGATGCCTGCAAGGATTATTTCCGCGATGACCTGATCAAGGCGGACTGGTCCCTGATGGTGGAACTGAAAAAGCTCTTTGAGATCTTGTAAATAAATTCGATTTGCCAAAATTATCAGCAGCTAAACGTACAAGAAGAAAACAAAAAACAAAACTAAAAAAGAAACTAATCAAACTACAGACTGTGCGCGCTTGTGGTGTCGTCCTCGTCCTCGTTCTCAAGAGGATCTGGATCCTTTTTCCTTAAGCTTAGTCTCATTTTCGTCGCCGTCGTAGTCGCTTGAAGAGGAGAACTCTGTTATAATGGTTTTAAATCAAATTTTTTGTAAAACTCTCTTTACACAAAAACAAAAATGGAAAAACCCCAACCTGAAACCCATTTATTGCCTGCGATTTTTGTTAATGCCAACCTAGAAAATAAAATGCTACAACTGGAAAAAAGTTAAGCTATGCAAAAAAAAAAGAGTGTGTTATTTTTGGTGTGTGTTAACTGTGTCAGTGGTGACGTCATCGGCGAAAAGGATATTGACCTAGTTGGCATGCGCAGAGGTCCGTTTTTCATTCATAGCCAGGATGCTGCTGCTGCTCCTTGTTGCTGCTGCATACTGTGCATGTCATTGAACGCGCCAAGGATGCCAGCAATGAATGGGGGAGTCCTGCAGCCCAAAAAACTGGGTCATCCGCCGACGAGGTTCGTTCACCCGAAGGACAATTGTGTCGCAGCAACGGCAGCAGCAGCAACTGCAAAGTTACGAGACGTCGAGCTCAGTTTTGTGAATGACGCAAATGCTGCCTGCAAGTATCCTTCAACTGGGCTCAAGTGGGCCAAGTGTGTGGTATATACCCTCCTGCCTCATCCCTCGTCCCTGCCAGCCATTCGTCCTCGAGCTAATGTTTTGTCAAGTGTCCCAGTGCCATTAATGGGGCTGCTGCTCCAGCTATAGCCATATGTACTATAAATAGTTCCCAAGGAGAATCTGTCGATTAAAATGGATAAGCTGTTGAAGCGGGTCAATTAATAGTCAAGGTAAGCTCTTCTTAATGCTTTATTGGACATGCTGGAAAGGATTTAATCGGGTTAACGTGGGTGTACTTTTGATTCTATAAGAAATCTTTTACACATTTAAAGATAACGAGTAAAAAGGATTTAGAGAGTAAAAAATAGGGCTTTTGTATAGACTTTGCCTCTGAGGGATTATTTTAAAAAGCTGGAAAGATACAGACATTTTTTGTTTGATATAAAAATGCGCGAATTTGATGTTTTCTTGTCAGCCTTTTATAGCCAATAAAAAAGTGATTGCCAAAATCCGTATATCTTCCGATTCGTCATTAAATTTTTACAACCAAAATTAAAAAAAAAATCAAAACAAATTTATTTTGTCAATTTTCCAAATTTTGATAAGGGGTTACATCATTAAAATTGTCAAAAATTAGCCAAAATTTAATTTTCAAACTTAGTAGACAGATTTATTAACCTGATAAAAACTAACATAGAAAAGCTTTCCCAATTAAAATTAAGGCTGTTTTGGCTGAGTTATGATTGATTTTATCTTAGATTGTTCAAAAAAATTATCATATTTTTCAAAATATATTTTTAACCCAAAAATGTGAAAATTTTAGGTCTTCTTAAGAGCCTCATCCCAAAAAGAAGGTGAAAGCCGTGTAGTTATATCAATAAAATTGTCAATAATTGGAAAATAAATTATTTTTTTAAATTTCTAATCTCAATATGCAGATCTAATAAAAACTAGTACAGCAAAGCTTTCCAAATTAAAATTTATGCATTTTTGGCCTTTTATAAATTAGAAAACGGCAAGGGTATGTAAGCTTCCCTGCTTGTTTAATTAAATATTTAAATAATGAAATTAATATTTGATTGACAATAGTTTTGCTACGTCTTCTCGCTTCGAAATACTCAAAATTATATGATTTCAAAGTAGGGCTCCTATTAAAGCGTACGATCTTGTAAAAATCTTTTTATTACAAAAAATGAAAACATAATGAATATATAATGAATTATAATAATGAATTGTTATTATTTATAGTGAACCTTTGATTATTTTTAAAACACTTGCACTTTGTGCAATTAAAAAGATGCCTTAGGACAAAATCCTTTAAAATCAAATTAATTTATAGCACAATCCTTAGATATACAATTTTTTTAAAAGAATAGTTGATCTTAAAGATCGTCGTCACTAATTTAAATTTAAGTATCAACAAGATAATTTTCCAACACCTAAAATATATGGCCAGCAGGTGAGAACATCTACTCCTGTCCCACATCGGTTTCTGGAAATTGCCTGAACGTCCGGTCGTTCGTTGGCCAAAATGCGAAAAAAAAACAAACGAAAAAATAGGTCATAAAAAAAGAATGCAATAAAAATTGAAAGCACCTAATAGAAGTGCAGCAGGCGGCAATGGTGGTGCCATTGAGTTGTTCGCGAACTTCCGTCCGCTCCGTTATCGCATTACGTTATTTCTGGCACGTAATTCCTTCTTAAATGGCATGTGAGGTGGTTGGTGGCTGCACTTAAAATTCAAAGGAAATGTGTGGCATTTTCTGGTTGCCAAAAATTTAATGCCCATCGAGAGCGTGTGTGCTTGGTGTGCTTTTCATTGAGGAAAAATTATAAAGATTGCACACATATACCGACACATCCTTCTTCGCGGGCTACGTGTCTCCATGTTCATTCATTGATTTTCTTGGCCTGCCTCTGCCTTGGGGGAAAAACACATGCGCGAAGATGGGGCAAATTCAAGAATGACATTCCCCGTCCATCGTGGTGGATAAAATCCCCACAGAGCCCGAGAACCCAAGCCCCAAAATGCCGTCACAAATATATCCGAAAGAGCGGGCGAGAGCGAACAAGGATTTTCATTCACGGCGAATGGGATCCACAGCCAGGACTGTGGAACTAGGCCAGCACACAGGCTCCGCTGTGGATGGTAGGTTTCTTTTTTTCCTCCTATTTTTCCTGCCACTTTTTTTTATGGTCTTTTCTGTATTTTCCCTTGATGATGGTGCGTGGGCGGCGGCATTGGTTCATTGAGGAAAACGAACCGCATGGCGAAGGACTCCATGGCCACTTGAGCGTGCCAGCTTAACTGCTTAGCGTGGCCCAATGCCGCGGCATTTGTGATGCTGCCTGCCTGTGGATAGATGTGCGTATACGTAATATGAATGGAGAGGAGAAATAAAAGTCAAATTGAAATTGACAATTTAAATCGGAGAGGAGGGCATGCTCTGCATATATTTATTTATCAATTATTGGGTAATTGGCGAGAGATTTTTATGTGTTTTTTTTTGGGATGGTAGTGGTTTAACATTTAATCATTATTAAAAATAAATTTTTATCATAAAAATAACATTTAATCATAATTAAAATTAATTAATTATCGGAATTTACCTGCAGGCTTATAAATTCTTAAACTAGAAGATATTTGAGTCGAAATTTGGCTTAAAAAATTTTGTATTAGCTTCCGTCATATTTAATTAATAAGCTTATGGAATAAATCTCATTCATTTTCCCACCAGAAATGATATTATTAAACCGATTTAAAATGGTTTAAACTTAAATTTCCCTTAATACAAACTTTTAATAATAATTAATAATAAACTACCTTACTTATTCAGTAAATGTCATTCCTCGGTTATTTTAATAATAATAAATATTAATAATAATAAGACAAAAATTAAAATAAATTCCCTATATTTTGTTATTAATTTTGAAGTCTTTTTAAAATTGTTTCCATCTTTTCTTAACCTATTATCAATATTAAACCGATTTAAAAAGAGTTTCAACTAATATTTCCTTAAATACAAACTTTTAATTAATAATCCTTGATAATTTTTGTAATAATAAATAGTAATACATTTTAATAATAACAAGAAATAGTGCTGGTTAATTCATTATATTTTCTTATTCATTTTAAAATCTTTTTAAAATGGTTTCCACCTTTTCTCAACCTATTATCATACTTTATTGTTTGTTTAAGGCCTAAACATTGTTTAGTTTTATTATTTTTACCAAGAAAACAGTCCATTTAATCAGTACAATTTAGTGGTTTTATATTCTCAATATATTTCACAGCGCAATAAAATATTTTGGTTCTCCCTTTCTGAATAATATGAGCAAAGTTCTTATCAAAGCAAATTGCTTTGGTTTCTGGAAAAAGCATTTCCGCAGGATATTTCAAATAAAAACTTGAGTCATTTTCCAGTGTTAAAAAATTTATAAATATATATATGTTTTTTCAAGCTAAAATATTAAGTAAAGAAAATAAATTATAAATATTTCTCACAGAAATCCTTAACATATCTCAACCGAGTATGGGTTTCGCCAGTTCCTATAGTATCTCATTATTTCAAAAATTCCTTTACAAAATCATACATGAACTTTGCTTTAATTTTCAATTCAATAACAATAATATTTCCATAAATAAGTATGGTTATTTTAACTAAAATCTATATAATCGCTTGCTTACTTCTGAACTTTCTCATGTGCCAAAGACAAGAGTATCCGGCAGAGTACTCAGTAGATTCCCTAAGCGACCCCGATATGGCCATGCCGAAGCATCCCAGAAGTGGCGATCTAAAAGCCCAACTGAATCTCGATAAGTGGATGACCAATCCCCTTCGAGATCCACTATCGCAAACCGGAATCTGTCCCGCCGAGAGTCCTGGCGATGTGAGCTATGAGAAACCGAAACCTCTGGCTCCCAAAAAGATTGCCAAGAAAATTGTCCGGGATGAGGACGATGACGAGGATCTCGATATAGCAGCCAGCGATGACGATGGCGAGGACGACGACGACGATGAGATCATGGATGGAGATGAGGTAAACGTGGACGACGAGGCCTTTGTGGCCAGGATATCCTGCCTGATGGGTGCCCTGGACCATCATGCCAAGGCCATAACGGGCAATGTCAAGAAAATAGAAACGCGTCTGGGCAAGCTGAGGCCTCAGGGAAACAGCAGAAAGAAGGGTAGCAAGTATAAGGCGAAGGGAACGAAGAAATCTAGTCCCAAGGCGAATGTTTCGAAGAAGTCACAGTATAAAGACTTGGACTGGGAAGAGTGTCCCGGGCCTTTAGGGATGGCTAAGGAGAAATTAAGTCAGGCTCCGGCGAAGCTGCCAGATACCTCTCTTTCAAAACCTCAAGATCAGAGATGGAGATCAGAGATGCCCAGGAAGGATGCCTTTGAGAGCCGGAACACCTTGCCCGAGGACCAGGAGCACAGTCACCAGCGTTTCGCGGAGTACGAGGAGAAGTTGACGCGTCTGATAGCCAACCGGGATGCCATCGAGCGGAATGTGAGGAAGGTGCTAGGGCCCAGGCAGGCGGAAAGGCTGTAACCTCACCCACAAAAATCTGAAAAGGAAATGGTATTAAGAACGGATTTGCTAAGGCAAAAATAGCTTTCAAATAAATATTTTTTGGCCGAGTTCATGTTTATACATTGTACATTTCACCTCGAGGTCGCTTTACCTCTGCCACTCAGCCACTGCGGCCATAATCTAGGACACTTGTGACGTCAGTCGGAGCACTCGAACAAATTTATTGCGGATCGAATGAACAGAAATCCATAGTCACAACCAAAGCACACACATCAACGTGTGTGCCAAGTTTGATACATTTCCCTCAATGAGCATTTTTTTTTGTTTTTTGTTCAATGAAATCTCACAATGAAATTTCATTTAATTTTTATTCCCTCCGTTCTCGCATTCGCATTTATTTGTATATAAATATATGTTTGTCTAAATGTTTGGTGTCTTTATTGAATGGCAGTTTGTTTTTTCTTTTCTGGTCTCTGTCTTTTTTGTGAGCTCTGATCGGATGATTCACATTTTGTTGGCATTTCAATTTACAGCCCCAAAAAAACAATGGGAAGATGTCGTTTCCCAAAACTGACAAAAAATCGAATTAAATTCCAATGGGATTTGTTGGATTTGAAAATATTTTTAATATCTTTCAAATTTATTGTGTGAGCAAAAATATTTAAGTTAGGGACAGCAAATAAAGATTTTTTTTGTCGTTTTTTTTTGTATCGATAAAATCAAAACACTCATAGTGTTTATACAGGAACATGAAATATACCCTTATTTTCTTAGTGTAATTTAAGCATTGGCACCATGATCTTCAAATCTGTAATTTATTTTTTTATAAAAAAAAATCTTTATTGTATTTGAACTATCATAAAACTTTTATTTTAAATGTATAAACAATTTGTAGCTTTGTTTTATTTTATTAAAACTCCTTTTTTCAATATTAAATATTTTTCGAAACCATTTAATAAATACTTAATAATAATTTTAGCTTCTTAAGCTCTACCTTTATTTATACTTTTCTTTCTAAAATAATTCTGGTTCTAGTAAACATTTTTTCAAAGGGTTATTATTAATGCAACTATCTGAATATTGAAAGTCTTTGTTAGCAATAATAATTAAAAAAATATATGGAACCATTTAGAGATTATTTTAAACACCTAAAAATTGTTTATATTATTTCTTCTCTTCTTAAAAGAAATCTTATTCTGCTAAGCATTTGTTAAAATGTTTTTTGTCAAGTATGATTTCTTTCCTTTCCTATTCCTTTACTACAAATATTTATAAATATATTTTAAAATATTATAATCAATTTTTTATTTATTATTAATTACTATTCAGCATATTTATGGCCCAATTAATATTTATCTCCTATTAATTTGAATTTATTTATAATTTTTCCCAACGCAACAAGCTACGAGCTTTTATATTTATTAAGGCGCTGGTCGCGTAGGACATGTAATAATTAAGATTAACAATTTTTATACTTATATCTAATTCATAATTATAAACATTTATTATTTTTTTATTAAGTTTCTAAAACTATTTATTAAATTTATTTGATTTTCTGTAAACTAAAAAATAACCGAACTTCGATTGGGAAACCATTTAGTCCCCTCAGCTTTCCTCTAAGACCTTAACTTTGTTTTTTGTTTGCTGGTCTTTATTCTTTCTAGAGATTCCTATATATACATATGTATATAAAGATATATAGATATATTTTTATGTGTCCCGCCCATATATGCGGAGCTGGCAAAGTGGCTGCTTGGGACTGGGACTGAGGGGCTCTCTCCAAGCTCTCCGCCAAATTTGGTGCCGCATTCGACCGGATGTCGTTGGAAATAATATTGAAATCTTTATTGTTTTCACTGATTAATTTATGGGGCAGTAAACGGAATGAGTTTCGCCTCGATTTTAATTAAGGAGTGCTAATCTTTCGAATTTGGCCCGCCACAGAGGCAGAGAGGCTCTGAGGCAACCCTGGCCGAAACAGCTGATGGATGCCCAGATGACCTTGTGCGTGTGCAGCAACCCCCAAAGGAAACTCACGGCCAATGTCAGGGCGACGCCTACCGAAGGTCGTTGCCAAGGCGAGCTCATTGGGCCCGGGAAATGCAGGCGTGTGTGTGTCGTGTGGGCGGCCATTGAACGTGGCGGGCGGTGCATCCAAAATGGCCGTCAGGCGGTATGACCTTGAACGCAGTGCCTTGATTGGTGCGTGCAGGGTCACCCACAGAGAGAGGGGGGTGTCCATGCAAATAGCCGGAGACGGAGGCGCTAATGGGAGATGGAGAAGGAGCGGGAGCAGAGGAGTACGAGCCGGAGCCGGAGCTGGGAGCCGCGTTCAGCTGGGAACAGGAGCAGCGGGCCAGGATTAGTCCTGCAGCAGCGAGGCAAAGGCAATCGGCCATCTGCAGTCCCGCAGCCGAAATCTGTAACCGAAGTCGGAAAACCCCCACACGAAGCCCACGCACCCCACGCTCGGCGGTGGTCGGCTGTCCATTCGGGGATTCCCCTTCACAACGAGATCCTGTCGGCTGGCTGTCGTGGCTTCTCGGCGATTCTTCGGCCCAGCCTGCAGTTCCGTGCACCGTTGGCTCAGTCACTGGACGAGAGTCAGCCTGCATTCAACGTGCAATCTCTTAGAAAAGGCCATAAATAGTTGCAAGAACTAACCAGCATCCATCTCAGATATATATAAAGAGACATTTGTAAAGTGTAATTACCAGGAAGTCAGCTAGAACAGCAAGAACGCAATTAAGAACTTCATCTTCGGAGAGTGCTTAGTGTTTTCTAGTGCTTAAATCTTATCCAAACGAACCTAACTAACTAGTGGAACTAGCAAACATATATTCCCCGAAATAAAAACAAGTGTTTAACCAAAAAAAAAAAAAACAATAAACCTTACATTAAACCCCGATATTAATCAATTAACCAAAAGCCCAAAAGGAGCAACGCATCATCGCTTCATCAAGTACAGTTGCCACCAAAAAACAAAGCAACAACTCAACTCAATCAACCCCCCGCCCCCGAAACGAACCGAAGCCAAAACTCTAATCAAATTATCGGCATTATCCTGCAATCGAATCCAACTCCTGCTCGTTGCATTCGAACACCTTTTAACCGGAATCGGCATTGGAATCGACATCGAAACACAGTCCTGGTACCGGGTGAGTAGCACCAGCCAGTTTCCTTGTAGCCCGTCCATCTCTATTAATAGATTTCCCTCGAACAATACCAACAAGTCCCCACACAGCAGCCTTCAATAATGTCAATTGAGAACTTACCCATTTCCGTTTCCTAAAAGTCGCACAAAGGTTAAGGGTCCTTTTGGTTGTTAAGAAAATAAAACAAATGTCAGAAGTACTTGGATTTTTTCGAGGAAGGAATATTTTATTTAAAGCAAGAGATTAATTAATTGTTAATACTTTGGGGGTACAGAAGAAAAACAGTCTCAGAATGAAGCTTAATGGAATTTATTTTAATATATCTTTTTCGTTAGTAATTATTTGTTTTTTTCATTACCATATTTATTTTAGTATAACATCTCTTAAACATGCTAGTTTCTTTACATTAATTTGTTGGCATACCATTTCTTAAACATTATAGTTTCTATACATTTATATTATTTAGTATAATGATTAAAGAGCTTACAATATAAAAAAAGCGATTTAAAAGAAGTACTTCAAATTTTCAAGTTCTTCATAAAATTTTAAAAGGAAAGTTCAATTGTTCCCAATAGTTAAGAAATATTTAAAAACCTCTGTAGTTCAACTTTCCTCTTTTATTTTCTTTACGAACTATTTTTAGGCATTTCTTTAACATTATCTGTTTATTTATATTATTAAGAATAACATTTAAAGATCTTACAGATATAAAAAGGGATTTGAAAGTGATATTTATTATTTACAAGTTCCTTTTAAAATATTTAAAAGAAAGTTCAATAGTTCTCAATGGCTAAGAAATATTGTAAAATTATCTTCTGAAGTTCATCTTTCCTCTCTTTTATTTTCTTTATAAACTATTCTTTTTGACAGGCTCAAATATAATCCAAGACTTAAACAAATATTAATTACCTTATATTGCTATTCTATTTGCTAAACTATTTCTACTAATAATTGTTAAAAACCTTAAACATAACCATAAGATAACTTTTAAGTATCATTATTGCTAGCTTATAATTTCAATTATTTGTTAGCTCTTCATAAATAAATAAAAACTTTCAAGTATCTTAAGGAAATAACAATTACATAAAAAGCTTCTTCCATTAAAAAAATGTAAAGGTTGGCATTTTTAAACATAAAACATATAAGTTAACATTAGGAAGAATATAAATATTTGAAGAGCTCCAAGCTTAATAAAAAAAACTTATTTCCATTAAAATTATTAAAATTTTGTCATTTTAAAACATAAAACATATAAATTAACTTTAGGAAAAATAGAATTATTATAAATATTATAATGTTGGAGATTAAATACCAATAAGAATCTATTTAAAAATCCTGAGTTAACTTAGTTATAATAGGTTTTATCCTATTGTTTAAACAAGAGCCCTTCCTTGAGTATAAACAGTGGTCGACCGTGACAGGAAAACAAGTTTTAAACGTTTTTTAAATGATATTAACCATTACAACTGTAAAAAAACTATAGTTAATTAAAGTATAGTAAATAGTATATTAAATACTAAATTATTTAGCACATGTTTCCCAGTCATTCTGATCTTGCTGTTTCTTCTGCCAATACCTTCCCTTCTCTGGTCAACTCCTATTATTCGATGCTTCGTTTCTCTTTGCCCCAAAGGCAAATCAGCAAATCAGAAGCTGTATCTTTTTAGCTTAGGCTTTCTGGAATGCCATAAATCATTTTCACTGCCCAAAAATAAAAGAGAAAAAAAAGGCGAACCAAAAACGGAGAGAAGATCAGTGGAGTGGAAGAGGGCTCTTAAGTTAATTTAGTACTTTGTGCGCTGTGCCAGATCATTAAAATTATTTGGCGACTTTGAAAAATTCGAAACACAAATACCGACAGCTGAACGAATCTCGGAATGAAATTGGTTTGGCTGATGAGGATGATGAAGATCGTCGTCGTCGTCGACGACCTGCTGCGATTGTCTGCAGATGTCTCATAAACATAAGAGCCAACCAGGCCCCCAGACACTCAAAGTATATACCCGTACCCGCACTCGGGGGTATATATTTATTTTTTATTTTTACGAAATTTGTATAATCTGTATGCGAATCATAATGACGCGAAATCAAGATCAGGCCGAAAGCTGAAAGCTTGAGACACACTTTTGCTTTTTATGCCAGCTCACAGGCACTCTCGGGGGACTCACATCAGAGTTTTAAGATTTTAACCCATTTTTGGAAAAGAAAATATGTTTTTAGGGAGTGAAGAAATGTTTTGGTGAAACATTTTAGGGAAATGTGGAATATTTTTAGAGCAAAGAATTTGAGAATACATTTTTTTATCAGAGGATTGGGGAACAATATTAAAATGAACTTAGGAATAATATTTTTGTCAAAAGAAACATAATAAACTTATGAGGATGAATGTATTAAAATTTTTACAATTTTCATGTAGGGAATATTATTAATCAGGAATATAACATGTTGTCTTTGAAAAATATATAGTTTTTTTTATAAAGAAATACCAATAGCTCTCCTAAAACCTCCTCTCAAAAAATATTTAAATATATTAGAAGATTGTTAAAAGTTATAAAAATATATATAATATATAATATAAATATATAGAGAATCAAGTTGTTTGAAATATATATTTACATATTAAAAGTTTTTCTGTTACTATGATGCTGAAATTCCTTAAGGTAAAATTAAGGGAGTATTGCCTGAACCGATTTATGGAGAACAAAAATAATTTACATTTAATAAATTCCATTTAGAATTAAATATTAATATTAATAGTAAATAAATAAAATAAATAATACAAATAAAATAAGTATAGGACACCTTAAGGATTAATGGAACAGTTTTATTTAAGTTATTAAGCTATAAATGTCTCATCCCAAAAGGCTTTTTAGCTCCTCGAAAGACTAAGAGTATTAACTAAAATATTTTCAAATTCTTAGCTAATATTATATTATTTTAATAATAATTATATTAATCAATAGTTAATAACTAATTTTCATCAATTTATAGTGCAATGGCAAAATTCTAGAATATCTTAATAATATTTATAAAATTCAATATATGGTAAGTTACAAAAACTGCCACAAAAGGTTTCTAGCCTTTTTTCCCTAGCAACCAATGCTCCGCTAACCTCTGTAGCCATTTCTATGATTCGAATTTAATAAATTAATATTATATATAAATTCCTAAATTCTCTTGAGAATCTCAGTTAATACCCAAAGGGTTAAGGCTTCCTCTGACTCCGGATCCGAACCATTCAATTAGCTGCGTTTGGCCTGGCGTTGACCAAGACTAATGCGCACATTTCATGCTGATCGTCGCAGGAATTCCAATTCTTGCCATTTTTTTCGGGTTGGGTTGGGTTTGGGTTTGAAATGGGAATTGGGACGGTGGACCCTTTCTGAGGGTCGGTCGCGTAACATAATTGCGTGAATAACTGCGTTAATTTCCCAAAAAGACTTGACAGCGGATATGGCTACTGGTCTCCCTCTCGACGTGCATTTGCATTGGCATTCCACAAGCCCAGCTGCCATCGATCCTCTCTGTCATTTCTTGGGTTCGCTTTAAGGCAAAGGGTGTGCCTCTTTTTTGTATCTTATTTTCTTTATTTATTTTTGCGCCATAAATGGCTTCCGCCGTAGTGTCCAGTTTTTGGCCAGCATGGCACAAATGGAGCTCCATTTAAGGTGCCTCCGGGGGCTGGGGCTCTCCCAATTTAATTATGAATATTATGAATAGGCCAGTCATAGTCATGTGGCCAGGCCATGTGGGCAAAGGCAATACCAATACCAACTCCCCCGCCTTCGAGCCGCTGTTCGAAAATGTTCGAAAATGCGAGTATCAAAAATATGAGCTATGCGTTCCAGTTTCCCTGTGGGCTTTTCTCAGATCTCCATATGCTCCATGCTGGCCTGCTCTTTCTCTCGCGTTTTACACTGCTCAAAATTGTTATTAAATATAAATTAATTGGGTTAAATTTTAAAATAATTAAAAAAAGTGTGATCCCTTAAGTCAAGATTTTCTTAGGCAAAAAAATGACTAAGGGGACGCCGAAATATTTAACTAAGCGAACAAATTTTTACTATTATAACAAAATTAACCTCATTAATGCATAAATATTTAACTTAACGATTATTTAATCGGTTAATCAGTGAGAATTATTTTGTTATATTAGTACAAATATTCTTCTAAAAATATTCTTACTAAATTTATTTTTTAGACTTTGAAGCTTCACTCAATTACATTAAAAATATTTAGACAAGATGTCTTCTAGCTTCTCTTAGAAAGTTAATTAAAAGATTATGTGTTTTGGTTCTAAGTAATCAAAAATAAATAAATTAATTTAAAAGGCTTTACTTGCTCTATAAAATAAAATAAATAAAATAATCAAAGCGGCAGACTTTTAACCAACTTTTAAATTCTTAAATATTTTGTTTCTAAAGGAAAACATTGTTTGTTATTTTTCGTTATATTGTTTTCCTTGCCAAAAGCATAATGCAAAGTATTCTTGGTAAATAACGATTAACGTTAAATAAATAAATACATTATAACAACCAGTTTGAGTTTACTTAGTTACGTACCTCGATAGGAAATCAAACTGTATGCTTTTCAAATTTATTTCAATAAAATATATTCAAAATATGATGATAAAAACAAATTATCCAGAAAATTGGATGAAATTTATGACTTAGAATTAATATTTAGCCAAAAATACAATAAAATGCCTGAGAAACCCGAAGTAACCATAAATAACCCTAAAAATCGTTAATATATTATTAATATAATTACTGAATCGTTAATATATTATTAATATGATTATAATCATTAAAAATATTTAGGGTTATTTATGGTTACTAGGATTATCTTAGGCATTTTTTTTGTATTTTTGGTTAAATATTAATAATACATAGTCTAAAAATCTAAGTTTAAAATGTTTAAATAATATTCTTGATTCTTACGAAATATGCTTAACTTTATTTAATTAACTTGGTCTCCGTTTCGATATTTTAAATTTATATTTTCATTATTTTCGGAAGGTTTTAGGAGAGGTATTTAGGTAGAGATATTTTTATATAAGAAATAATCCTATATTTCTTTAGGACAACATTTTTATGATACATATATAATATATATTTTTTTCAGGAGGTTTTGGGAGAGCTATTGGTGTTTCTTTATAAAAAGAACGCTATATTTTGTAAGAACAACATGTTATATTCCTTATTGACAATATTCCACACATGTAAAAATTTTATCATAAGTTTATTTTATTTTTATTGGCAAAAATATTATTCCCAAGTTAATTTTGATTTTTTTTCCCCAACTGTATTTATGCCCCTCTTTTTTCTGGCTCTATCGATGGCAACGGAAACGAGTTGGCGTTGCCGCCGTCGTCATTTTGCGTTTGTCACAAATTTGTTTAGCTAAAATATTGATAGAGAGAGAGAGGAGAAAAAAAAAATAATAATAAATAAATAAACACAGATTTTAAATAGTTTTTCATGTGGGGGTTCCGCTGAGTGGCCCCTCCGTCGCCGTATTTGTCCCCGTCGGGTTATGAGATGTTCAAAAATGCGTCGGGAGGGAAAGCGCCTCCATGGCGGCGGCTTCCACTTTAGTTTTTAATTTTTGGTCTTCGATTTGTGGTTTCTTTAATTTTTTGGTTTCGAGCCTACTTTGTGCATGTCAAACCGTCCAAATTTGGCTGTAATTTAAATATGCATTTATTATTTCTCCTTGGCAAATGAATATGCATAAAGTCTGGCATTTTATGTTGACATTTACTTGATAACAAATTGAGTTTAGGCTGCGGAATTTATTGTGAGCTTGGATTATTTTAGAGGATATTTTAAAGAAAGAATTAAGGTTGTAAAGTTGGTCAAAGAATTTTAATCTTTTGTTAAGAAAATATATAATAAATGAAATAAAAATTTTCAAATGTAAAATAATTTTTAAGGTACTTTTCAAAAAAATACAAGTAAGGTTTGGGTTGAAAAATCTATATTTTTTTCCTTAGTTTGTAGTAATAAAAACATTTGAAGGCGTGCATAAATATTTAAAAATATTTTAGCATATTAAAATGTCTTTACATTTGCCTTCAATTATTCAAATAATAATGTAAAGACATTTTAATTTGCTAAACTATTGTTTAGATAAAAAATGCGTAAATATGATATGTGACTTAAATACTATCTAAATTCGCAGAAAAAGGAAATAAGATAATATAGGTAAACAGGTGTCAATGATTTACACATTTTTTCTATCAACCTAAAAATATTCT
The DNA here is from genome assembly GCA_008042535.1 of Drosophila tani. Taxonomy (NCBI): domain Eukaryota; kingdom Metazoa; phylum Arthropoda; class Insecta; order Diptera; family Drosophilidae; genus Drosophila; species Drosophila tani. The sequence continues at coordinate 21,373 of VNJO01007952.1, forward strand.
ATGAATCTGAAGGAAATACGCTTCCCCTATAATAAATATTTACCCCCAGATTTTGTTTGGTATTATCAATATTTTTTGGCAAACAACAAAGACAAAACACTGCCTAAGAATTGGTCAAGTCAAGTCACGAGTTACTGATAAACCCAATATTCCTTATCTGCGAGATACTCGAAATGCTGTTGTTCTTGGCCAAAAGGAAATTTGCTTTTGGCCATTGTGAAAGTCATGTCTCCGGTCTCCGATCTCCAGATGGGCCAAAATCCGTTTTGATTAACATATAAGTTTGGCCCGAATCGGGGGAAAACCTGAGCAGAACTTGTTGTACGGGCCCGACTTGCCTCAAATGAGGCGTTATGTAAATGTCTCTTTTCCATCTCGACATCTCCATATCTCCATTCGATTTTAGCTTAGTTTTTGTGACTAGATCTGACCAAATGTGGAACGCCCACGCCCACGAAATCAGTTGGATTTTGTCAAGACTTCATTATGCCAGCCAGTCTGTGGCAGTCTCATCTTAAAAAAATTGTCATGTACACATGGAAAAAATGGGTTAAATTAAGCTGAGAGTGATTAATATTATGTTAATAAAATATTGGAAAGAGCTCATTATTTTTTGACTTGAGGAAAGGTAATTTCTAACCGAAAATGAGGGAAAATGGTAGAAAATCCCATAAAATAGTTCAGGCTGTGGGCTTTTTGTCATCATATTATATTATTAATAATTTTATGAATGTACATTTGGGTAACCCTTAAGGTTTTTTGTTATTAAAAGTTATAAAATAAAATATTTTTACTATACAATTTTGTAAACTTGTTAGATTTACTATTAAAATGGTCTTAAATTATTTTTTTTTGGTAGAATATGAGTTTACCACAGCTTCATATGTTTATACAAGTCAGTGTGACCGATTTTGATCGGTTTTGACCTTTTTCTTTATTTTTCTTGGTCACACTGGTTACCGAACGAAATAAATCACAATTTCGCACACGGAATTCCGTAGGGGGTTCTCGTTGATCTTAGTACTAGCCTTTAAATATAATATTTTTTATTGAAAAAAAAATATAGATAACTTATTTTATGGTTAATATAATTGTTTTGTTTTTTAACGATGTTTATCTACTTATTTACCTACAATTACATTTAGGGCTTTTACTTTCCCTAACAATTATTTATATTTTTGTATTATTTTGCCTTCATATTTTTATATCTAAATTTCTTAATTTGTTGCAATATTTACCATCCACAAAATAAAGGGTTAGGAATTTTCAGACGTAATATTTTTTCAGCAAAAAAATAGAATATGTAATATAATTTATATTAGACAAAACCCAAACTAAATTTCCGCATAATATGACTATTTATGATTGTAAATATTTACCATAAGTAGGCAGATTTTAGCCAGCTTTATTTTTTGTGTGTACGATGTGTTTTTTTCGTATTGTAATGCTGATTTATGGCGACGCCTCGTCTGCGGCGAAGACGAAGTCCAACGGAACGTCTGCCTTTGAGTCCAAAAAATAAAAAATCATAAAAAACAAGTGAAGTAAAAACTGCACACTAACCGAATTGAATGGAAAATATTTAATTATACGGGTATATGTATATATATTTTTCTGCTGCTTTTCGTATTATTTAATTTGCAAAGTCAATGAAAGTCACGAGGAGAAGGCAAAGGCAATTTTTGTGTTTGCCGCGAAGCGCGCACAAAGCGAGGCCGACGGCGTTGTCGGCTGAGGCCGAGGCAGAGCGGCGGCAGACCTCCATTTCCATTCATTATAATCGCGAAGCGTTCATTTCATTCATAAAAAAGACGAAGCGAAACGAAACGAAGCGAAGGCGAAGGCGAAACGAAGGCGAATGCATCTGTATCTGTGAGAGCGCGAATTCGCCGCCACTGAGAGAGCCTCTCTCGCGGCGAAAGAGTTGAGTTACTTTTGCCAGAGAGAATGGAGAGAGAGAGAGCGAAATTTGCATGGCGAACGTATCTGTAGGCCCCGCATCTGTATCTGTATGGGTGCGATGTGGAATATGCCATTTATTTATTTTGTATTCCACAGATACTACGCCCCATAGTAACCAGGCGCGGGCCTTACAAACATCCATCCATCCATCCACATCCACTTCCCCTTTTGGGAAAGTTCAGGCTAATCTACGCCACGGATCCCCATCGCCATCCGATTTCTATATACAGTCCAAATTCTATAACTAGAACCTCAAATGGGGAGAATTTCGTTTCGAATTGTAGAAGTGATCATACTACGTGTAAAAACCAGTTTGTTTTGAACCTTTGGGAGCTCCAAACTAGAGTTATTAGGTTAAAAAATAAAGATCGAGCTAGTGATCAGTAATTCTGGGGTTATTACAGATTCATTTGTGATTTAATGGATTATTTGGATGCTTTTTTTTATCAGAATTCTATTCTATACATTCCCTCCCTCTGGATTATCTTTGTTTACTCTTTGGCTTGCCCAGGCCTGACTTATTAGCTCAACAACACTCGCACAATCTCCAGAAGTCAGCACTATTTTGCTTTATTTTCCACATATTTTTTGTTTTTTTTTCTTTCTGTCGCCGTCGAGAAAAGTGCTACTGGTTTTGAGATTTCGAGCCCCAGAGTTGTCGAGCTTGGAAACCGCACGCGCCGCTCAGTCGTGTATCTTTTTTATGGCTTTGCAGAGGCAACTCTGCTCAAAGGCAGCAACAACTACAACTACAACTACAGGAACAACAATACTAACAGCAACAACAACAACAAGAGCAACGGCAACCAGTCGTGTTGTTGTGTTTGCTTTTTCCACATCATTCACACTCAAGTGCTGTGAGCTGTTGAAATTGTGGGTTCCGTTTTGTGATATATTTTTGGGATTTTGAAATATCTGGAAAGTATTTAGAACAATATTTCCACATAAGAGTTGCAGAACTAAAACATTATCAAATGCTTAATGTGATTAGTTAGTTAGTTTTAATAGCAATATGCTTATTATTTCTCATTTCTTTTTCATCGCTCGTTTAACTCTCTTTTGAAGAGTAATCCCTTTGGGATGATTAATGTTACACCTTTCTATTTGTACACAAAGAGAATTATGGGATCCAGAAATTGAGAATCCGCGTACTCAAATTCGTACTATTCTCATATTGAGTACGGATTCTTTTAAAATTCTAAAATGCAATTTTTTTTCCTTACTTTGAGACCAAAAAAACTTAAAATTAATATAGAAGTACTCACACCAAAATTGAGTTAAATATTCTTGAATTGAAATGGTTTTATCCTTAAATTTAGTACTGATATATCATTACTTCAATTTCAATTCAATTTTTTATTTTATAATGTTTTGACATTGCATTTACCTGGCATTCAATACAATTCATTAACTTTTGTTGCTAATTTTCCATCTAAACATTGATGGGCACCAAATTTTGAGCGTCGGAGCCCTCCAATAAAACCACAATACAGTTTAAGGAATGGTTCATCCCTTCTAATTATATAATTGAAGTTTATACGGTTAGCTCATATTTTCTAAATAATAAAAATATATCTGGGAGCCACTAAGTGCCCATCTCTGCTCTCAAGTTTTCAACTTCTCCATTTTATTATATTTTCTTTGAAAAATCCAAATTTTACGCCTCTCGCCTACGTATGAATGATTTTGCACCTTTGTCCCACCTGATGCCCATACACTCGTAGGCCCAACATCTTATGCTTACCTCATGCAACGTACACTCACACACTCACAGAGCGGAGAGTTGCTGGAAACCCAAACACACACACACACATATGGGGGAAACATCTTGAGTTATCCACGCATAGACTGACACCCCCCTCCTGATCCATCTTCATCTCCATGGCTCTCGCTGTGTGTGCGTAATTTTCATTCATATTGTCAGCCAACGCGACGCAGCCGGCAGCGCTGTTGCAGCGCAGCAACACTCGAAAAAAAGCAGGATTTATTTTTTCTTAGTTTTTCTTATTTGTTGTTCTACTTGTTTCGGTGTAAGAGGAAAATTTCATTGAGGGAAAAGCGCACAGAACGCACAGATAATATGGAAAATGAGCCGAGAGCCAAAATGCCGAAAGCCGGAGAGGTGATTGGCAAATTGGCGACGAGGAAAATTACCAAGTTTATGCACGCAACGGCCGGAAAAGCGACGACGACGGCGACAGCACACCCATTCGTGGAAAACTTGTTCGGTTTGGTTCGGCGAGTCCCGGCGCGTAGGCAAGCCAGCCCAGGTTAACCCTATAAGGCATGGGTTTCAGAGGGTTAAGATCGGTGGGAGCTACTAAGAATATTTAACCGGATAGGAAACTTTAAATTTAACCGGAGGTTGTAATATTTTATTTAAGGAAAACATATTTCCCAACATAAAAATCTGACCTGAGCCCAAAGAATATTTAACCGGCCTATTAAAGTTAACCGAGCCTTATAAATGTCATTATTATTTCAGGAAACTGTAGTTTTATCCGGAGGTTGAAATATTTTACATAGGGAAAACATATTATACAAAATTAAAATAAAGAATCTGACCTTAGCCCAATTGTGAGATTAGGTTAGTGGCCCCAAAGAATATAATATAACCGAAGCCTTATACATTTTATTATTATTTCTTTAGGAAACATTAAATGTAACGAAATAAAAATAAAGAATCTGTCCTGAGCTCATTTTCTCAACATCCGGTTAGGGCTAAACCTAAGTTTAAATTTAATAGGAATTAGTTTTCAGGCTCTAACTCTCAGTTTAAATTTAATAAGAAATCGAATTTCTTATTGGTAGACTTAAAATAATGTGTAATTTAGTCAGTTTATCTTTCTCTTGACCTGGAGATATTTAAGATAAAGAAAAACTAAGAAACCAGAAGTATTAATGCTTATTTTACTATATAAAATTGAGGTTAGGACTAACCGTCAGTTAAAATTAAAGAAAGTCCTAATATTCAATGTTAGTTTTTATACTCAAATCTGATAAATGATTTTCTATTATTTAAATTAATTACAAAAAATAATGAATAAAATATTTAACTTTGATATATATTTTCCCCTCTTAACTAAACCCAGTATAGGGTTAATGGCGAATAGAAGCAGAGGCTGCTGCTGGGAGGGGGTACCCAGAGGAGGGGGAGTGGAGAGCGAGTGGCGAGAGGGGCTCGCACATTGCGGGGGGCCCAGCTGTCGCTGTAGCCGTCGCTGCTGCTGCTGCTGCTGTAGTTGTTGTTGCTGCTGCTTTTGCCTTTGCCTTTTGCTGTGTTGTTTGTTTGCGCTGCTCGCCGTTCGCCGTCTCCGTTCGCTGTTTGCATTTAAATTTAAATGAATGAAAAAGAAACTGGCATGAATTCGCCTTCGCCTCGACCCCCGCCCGTATCCGTCCGCTCGACGGCCGTCGCCGCCGCCGAAGCCCCCGCCTCCGCCCCCTGCCCCCCTTGAAAACGAACGAGCGCGCCTACAAGTTGGCATATTTTCAATTTCCGTTTTTTACACAAACACACCAACACACACACAGCGCAGAAGCTCTCAGCTCAGAGAGGGGGGCGACAGAGGTGGGGGCCGTGTGTGTGTGAGGAAGAGGGGCCGATTGGGGGGCCAGGGGCGGCAACGTCCGGTTGGTTTTTGTACGAAAAGTGGCTCTCTCTCTCTTCGCTCTTCGCTCTTTGACTCCGTTTGCTTGGGGCTTGTGGGTGTTGAGCGGGGTGTTGAGGGGGTGCTGAGGTGCTGTGTGTGTGTGTGTGTGTGTGTGTGTGTGTGTGTAAGGCCGTTCATCGCTCACAGCCATGTGCCTTTTACAACAAGAACAACAGCAAAAACAACTAGCTGCTGTAATACTTTATGAATTGAATTCGCCGGATCGGCCCCGCTCTCTCTCCCCATTTGAGTGATTTTCGTAGCAGCCAGAGAGAGCGCCTAACAGCGAGTTAACAGCGTGCGGCAGCGCTAACATCGCTCAATTCGCCGCAAAATGGCCAAAGGCACACTCTATTCGCCGCCACAAAATGGACAAAGACACTCGCCTCATTTCGCTTCAAAACCTCGTGCCGAGCGGTTCGATTGCCGCGATCCGATTCGATTGCCGCCGCGTCTAGTTTTTCTTTTCGATCCGATCCGATTCGCAACGATTCGATCAGATTCACACACTCGCAGCAGCAGCACTCGACTCTGCACACAGTTTTTTTTACCAATTACAATTGCTAACAACAACAACAAATTAATACAAAATACAAAATACAAATTGTGGTGAGCCGCGCGCGTGTGTGTTTGAAAAATATATTTTGAGAAATATTTTAACAAATCGCAACCCTTCCAATGCAAATCATGTGCCTAAAAATGCAAATTGCGCAAAGAAAATCAACGTGCGACACAAAAATATAAATTCAGCCACACAAAAGTCCAACAACAAATTCAAATACAAAACGTGTTGAGCGAGGAAAAAGTAAAGTAAAGAAAAAAAGAAAAAAACAAGCAAGCAGAATATAAAATACAAAACAACGGCAAACAACAGAAGCAGCAGCACCAGCAGCAGCAGCAGCACACAAATATTTTTATATATACACCCTACTATATATATATATATCTGTATATATATAAAATTGCATAAAAATATTTTTTTACTCAACGCACACTAGCGCGCAGAGCGAGCGAGCGAGGGAGCGAACGAGCCACACACAGATACATTCGCCGCACGACGTGGCCCCCGTTACGAGTGTATGTGTGTGCGTGTGCGTGTGCGCGCTACGCCAGCGTCGCTGCCGGCGTCGCCAGCTAATAATATTATTATAAAAAATAAATACAAAATAATAATAAATGTTTTGTAAAAAAAAGAGCCCCAAAAGAATTAATACAAATAAGTAAAACGAGAAAAAAAAAGTCGTCTCTGCCGGCGTCGCAGCCGCTCGCGTTTTGTGTTAATTAAATTTACTTTTGTGAATGAAATGCGAAAAAAAGCCAAGCGCAAAATCATTGTTAATAAATGCTAAATAAATACACGCACAAAAAATACATACACACACAACAAAAGTCTTGAACCGAAAGCCAAAAAATCCAAATCGAAATCAAGAAAAATCTAAAACTAAAACGAATCCGAACCAGAACCCACTTTTGGATTATACAATATTATTTTTTTGGATACCAACCGCATCGAACATCGACACAAGGATTACCCAACATTTATGTTGATTAATTACGGAATTTCCCACACGGATTGCTTTTGAAAATCAAAGTAAGTTTTAGCGGCTATAACCTTCGGCCAGAAATATCTGAATCTGTATCTGGCCAGGAAATGCACAATTCAGAAATTAATTGGTGGTATCTATGTGTGTCGGCTGTGTGTTTATTCCATGTGATTAATTTATGACTGCGTCGTGACAAATGTTTTGAAATAAAACATAACCCAGGAAGATATAGCTGCGCATATAGTGTGTTTTTGATCAGGAAGAATTAGACATTAAGCATTTTTATGGGAGGCAAGGGGTTGTTCAATTCCTAGTTTATGATTTTGTAAACAAGCCATAACACAAGAACATTGTTTTTAATTTAGCTATTAAATGAGGTAATACTTTTTAGGGTTTAAGAAATTAAAATCATGCCGAATTTGAGTTTAAAAAGTTGATTAAATATTTTTTCATATTAAATGAACTCTTGGAACAGTGAAAACATTGTTTGTGATTTAGGTATTGAATCTGGAAATAATGTTCAGGGTTTTAGAAATTAAAATCACTCCAAATTTGACTTTAAAAAGTTGATTAAATATTTTTTTATATTAAAAGAACTCTTGGAACACTAATAAATGCAAAATAGAGCACTGGAACATGGTTTCTGATTTAGCTATTGATTTTAGAAATAATATCTAAAGCTTTAAAAATTAAAATCATTCCCAATTTGACTTTCCATAGTTTAGTAAGCCTTTATAATATAAAGAACTCCCATAAAGCCTTGTAATAACTTGTTTTATGATCAAGGTTTTTCTATGCTTTCTTTATTAGCTCAGCGTTTAGAATTTCCTGTTTCCTGTTTTGTTATAAATTCCCCCAATTAATTCATCAATCTTCATCCTGTTTTTGTGGCCTGGCCCCTCTAGAATTTCATTGAGGAATATCAGAAACGTTTCTATAGTTAGAATCTCGCTTTGATCTCGTTTCGAGAGCGCTAAAAATAAATATATATATGAAGGCACATTAACTGTCAAAGTGAAATCAAATAAATTTTCCTTTTTTATTTAATATATTTTTTGTACTTTTTCCATACACACGAGATGTTTAACTGACATTTCAAGTTGTTTGTTTGTCTGGCCTCGTCGTCGTCGTCGACGTTGTCGTTGTCGTATTTACTGATCGCCTCAGACAGATAATCCACCGAAATATGTGGCATTTTATTGAAAATAAATTGCTCTCCTCCGGTATTCGGTATTGGGATCTGCGGAGAAATGCTAGAATGTGAAATATTATAAAGTTGTTTCATTGTTGCTGCTGCTGCCTGCCGTCGCTCGATCGACTGATAATGGCGATCGATGGATGGATGGGATCGAATCGAATCGAATCGATCGATCCAGCGATCGATCAAGCCACAGAGAGTTCCACAGAGAATTCCATTCACAAATCAGTCGTCCGATGGCTGGCTGGCGACTGACTTTCAGAGCCTAAACCCTTCTAATCAGTTTTTTGTGTCGTACCTTTGGACACTCGCCTTGCCTTCTCTATTTTTAAACATTTTTCTCGTCTTTGGCTTCGTGTTTAATCTAGAAATGGCAGTTTCGTCATCGATACTCTTATTTTTTCTGTATTTTTTCGTGGCTCGATAAGATACTTATTATGCTGGGGCTATATGCCTTCACCTTTGCTTTCTTTTTCACGCTGACACACGCTGAAAATATCACAGAGAGTGGCTCCCCTCCCTGCGAAGCAGCAGGCACACGAAAAAATTGATAAACCAACGAAAAAATATTTAAGTTTATTTACTTTTTGCTCGCTGTTAATTTTTGGGGCTAACGGAAACGCCTCGCTCCCAGTCGGCCGAGTAGTCTCAGAATAAATAAAAGAGGCGTAAAAACTCTTCAACCGATAAGTCCGGAGCTCCGGCGTGTTCATGTTAACATTTTTTGATCGATGGTCTTGCTTTTTGGGGTTTTTCTTGCCTTAATTTTTTTTTTGGGGTTTGTGAGTTGTGTTGGCTCGTGGCTCCCCGCCTTTAATAAGTGACTTTTACCAATTTTTAATCGAATTAAGTGGCCTCAGCTACCGCCGATGTGCTCTGAATTTATGTCATAGCCAAAAATACGACAACAGCGACGATGCCGGCGTTGAGAATACGTTTCATTCATAATGGAAGGAAATTCTCGTTGTCGTTGGCTTTGCTTTTGCCAAAAACATGTGCACACAAACATATATATAAATAAATAAATTAAATGCTTAATTTTTATTAGCTAAATAAACAGAAACAGCTCTAGACAGACCCGAGAGAGATCCCACAATGACGTTGATGACGCAGATAGATCTGTGTGTTTGTGTGGGGAAGTCGTGAAGGTTCTATGCGAAAATAAATACAAAAAAAATATATAAAACAAGCAGCTTTTGGATTTTAGACAAAGTGCTAAATATCACCTGTAACTTTGTAGGGAAGAGAGAGAGAGAGACTCTTTTCACCTGATTTATAGCAAATTTCGACTATGTATCTTGGCTCTGAGCTATTTTGGCTAAATCGAGAATAGACTGAAATAAAATGACGCCAACAACAACCACAGTGCGGGGCCAAAATGACAGCAAATTAATTGCATTCGCCGGAACTATAAATAGATAATCACGAAACTGTTACCAAAATGTAAGGCAGGCGGCAGAATATATCTCGGGATATATCCTATAGGCAGAACACTGACGACAACAACCGACGACATAATTGAAGCACAGAAATTCTCATAATAATCAACAGATCAAGTGCGGGATATAGCGAATTATTTTTCACCCCTTGTGACATTTACTGAACTCACCTCAAAAAAAAATAAGAAAAAAATAAGGGGGATGTTGGGCACGCTTCAATGGGATTCGGTTGGGATTTCTGATATGCTATATAGATATAGGCATACATATAGTAAAGTATCTATAAGATACTCGCGCACTCGTGCTCGTGCTAGTGTGCTCGTCTGCCCGTGTGCTTGTGCTTGTGTGCTGCCAGCAAAACAAAACGCCAAATGACAGCCCAACAAGAACCTCAACTCAACTCAACTGAACTGAACTCTCGGCGGCAGCAACAACAGCAACAGGAACAACAACGATTTTTATGCCGCAAGCAAACATGTGATTTTCATTATTTTTGTCGTCGCAACGCAGCTGAAAGGCAAAAACAACAAGAACGCCAGCGAAAAATGGCCTTTTTATTTTTGAAAATTATAATTTTTAAAAATAAATACGGCAACAACAACAGCCTGCAATTGGGGGAATCATGAAGAGATGTCTGGGGCCATCAAGTAATGTCTAAGAAAGGGGTTTCTATGGGTTTTAGTAATAGTTTTGGGGAAAATTATTAATTGGTTATTAAATGGTAGAAATATTAGTTTAATCTCTGTTTATTTTCAAGGATTTCATGATTTTAAATGGGAATTTTTAAAGGTATTTGTAAAGTTTATTAAAAAGATCTTTGGGTAATTAAATTGATTATTACTTCTCGTTACTTACGAATGGGTTAAGATAAAATACAGCTGTTTAAGAAGTTTATTTAACTAAAGAAATTACTGGGAATATATTTAAATGGAAAATATAGTTTTTTACCAAGGAATTAAAATATAAAGAGCTGCATAAAGGTTTTTTTTAATATATTTAAATATTAAACAGCTCCCTTAGGGGTTCTTTTAAATAAAGAAAATATTAGGAATTATTTGGGAATTATTTACAACTCCCTTAAGGGATTTTATTAAATACAGAAACTATTAAGAAATGTTTGGGCTAATTTCCCATTAATTTAAGATATAATACAGCTCCTAAAAGATTATTTCCCCATAACTTAAAAACGATACCACTTCCTTATAGTTATTATTTACTACATTTAGATATTATACAGTTCCCCTAAGAATTTTTTTTAAATAAAGAAAATTTAAGGGATTATTTAAGGGTTATTTCTTAATAAATTAAGGATATAAAACCGTTCCCTAAGGTTTTATTCAAATATCAAAAAATTAAGTTTTACCCCAAATATCTTGTATTTACTGTCAGATAATAATTAGTTAACATATTTAAAGCCTTGCCTTGGCAATAATATTAAAAAATAAATATTATTTACTCTAAAACTGCATAGTTCAGTAGTGCCCCCTCTAAGCCCAGTAATTCCCCCTTCATTTGATATCTCCTCAATGCGGAATACATGTTTAAGCTCCGTTTCATGGCTCTAACTGCGTTCTGAGGCTTTTGCTTTTGCTGGCAAATCTTGTCCATTAGCAAACTAAGACAATGACTGCACCCACACCCCCCCGGAGAAGCTTTCCAGATCAGCCCACGCCTTTTTGGCTCACTTCCGACTAGGAGGTCGTCGAAGTGGTGGCCACTGGCCACCCAAGTGGCGATGGTCGAGCAACGCATACAAAACGCTCATTAATCGAGCGAGCGAGCGTCTTTAGAAATGGCCTAAACACACAGCATCGAGCAAAGCTCTCTCTCTCTGTCTCTATATATATATCTGTATAAATCGGTATATATATCTCACTATATATGTGCGACATCTAGCAAAAACAAATCGTTGTTGGCCCATAGAATTGTCGTCAATGAATGACGACGACGACGACGGCGATGATGATGATGAGTAGGATGAGGATGTGGCCAGCAGTCAGTAGTGTAGGTAATGATGATGCATGGCCAGGGATAAAGTGAGCAGAGGCCCAGAGGAAACTGCTTATGACAGCCCTTTGAATGGGACTCGTAATTCAATTGCCTGGGCGTGACCTTTGCCACCAGCAGGTGACAACTTGGACACGTCGTTGCCAAACAAATGCGAAAGCCCTCGTTCTCACTTCATATGCAAAGTCTGCAAAGAAAGTTTGTAAAGAAAATATATTTAAGGGGAATGTTTGAAGGTTTTTTCGGGGTTAATTTTTACTGTAAGTCATAAATGGAATTTTAAATTTTACATAAAATGTAATTACATATCTTAGAGATTTTTCTATGATATTGATAACAAAATAATACTATTTTGATTATTTTTTAAATGCAGTTTAAACAAGTAAATAAGTAATTTATTGATTTAATTGAGACATTGCTTCTTAATCCCTTGAAACGCTTGATAACCAAGTAAATATTATTTAAAAAATTATATATATTTTTATAGATTTCAAAGCAAAATTGCAGATAAATCTATAAGAATAAATTGACAACCAAGTAATACAATTTAAATATGATTAAAGTACAATTGATTAATGGGATTTTTGGAGGAACTTCAGAGTTTTCTTGTTTAAAACTCACTCATATTTAATATATTTTTTAAACTAGTTTTTCTCCCTTTCTAGTTGCTCTTCTTTTACAGTTTAAATTTAAGAAACTAACTTAACCTGAACCTTCTCTGTGCCAGGTTCAAAAATAGCCAACTGCGCGTGGGCCAGGGCCAGGACTTTGCTCGAACTGCGTGTGAAGCGTAGGTGACCTCAAGACGGGCCCACGCATAGCCTGGCAGCCAGCCTTCCTTGAGAGGTCCTCGCTCGAGTGGGCGTGCGCTCTCGGGTCCCAGGAGCTCCTCCTCTCTCTTTCTTTTTCCTTCATCAAAACACTTTAAGCGTCAGTTTTTCCCGTCAGTCTTATCTACGGGTTACAGGTGGGGCAGTGGAGCTCACGGGATATGCACTGGGGAACTCTGCTGCGGCTTTCCGCTTCTACTTTATATTTCTTCGTATCTTCGTTTTTCCTTCTTTTTTTTGTTTGTCTCTGCTGTCGCTTTTTGTTGGAAAATCGGCGAGCTAAAAATAGATTTCGGTTGCCACGCTTCAAAGAAAATTAGGAGCGAGGCAGACGAGTCAAGTGCGTGTATCTGTGCGGCTTTTTTCGGTGGGCGGGTGCGGGTTGTCTGGGTTTGGGTTCTCGGCCTTTTTTTAGGGGGTGTGTTCGTGACACGAAACTGAGAGGAAATTCGGCAGTATTCTATTATTTTACAAATTTTTAGTTTTAGTGCTATTTAATATGTGATATTTAATTATTATTTAATTGGAGATAGTTAATTGGAGATAATAAGGAATTTTTTATTAAATATTTAAAGCGTTCCTTTAGACTTAAAATATATATACCGCTTAGATTTATGTTCGCCCTTTAATATTTTCCTTTTATAATTTGTTATGCTTACCCTCTGGTTAAATCTTAGTTTGTTGAGTTTAACCTTTGGTTATTTCTTAGTTTTAAGAGTTCCTTTAAAGTTGCAATTGCTAATGAATTTATTCTGCATACAATTATGTAAGTTTTAGGAGCTGTTTTTGTACTAAATATTTATTCACAATCACTTGCTCACTTTTAACCTATAGTTAAATATAATGGTTCAATACCTGCCCTCTAGAAGAAGTGAACAGTTAAAATTAAACTGCAATTAGCCTAGTATATATTTATACCTTAACTTAAATTATTTTCATAGATACATACATGCTTTTGTAAATCCAAAATAAATCCCTACGTTAAACTTTTAACCCGCGGTTAAGTATATTTATGCTTACAAACCTTATAAAAAAATATAAAAATTACTTAAAAAATTTTATAAAAATGTCTTATTACAAAACCCTTATTTTCACCATCTCTAATCATTCAGGGAAAAGTTTCCTCCGAAAGTCACGCACTTTTGGCCCTCTCATTCTGTGATCAACTTTGGCTTTGCCTTCGCTGGGGTGTGTGGGGTGTTTGAGGGTCTGTATGTGGGTGTGTGCTTGTATGCGGGGGTGTGTGTATTTGTGTCTGAATTCGTGTTGTTGTACATTAGGGCGGGTCAGGTTGTTTACACATTGCCTGTGTCGTCCCTTTGCTTTCTAGCCAAAATTCGGGGGACTTTTCTTTTTCTTCTTTTGCTTTTTGGGGAGGAGGGTTGATTTTTCGGGCCTATGGGGGCAAAAAAGTTATTGGGGACCCAATTGTTGTTGCTATTTTTGGGGCAAGGACTCTATAAATAGAGCCTTCTCTCTGTGTGTGGAAAATTTATGTATAGAAGAGACAGACAACCTGGCATTCGGTGTGTGTGTGTGTCTTTCATTGACGTCATCACCAGCATGTCATGAATTTCGCAGAGCTAAGTGTGTGTGTTTTCTGTGCAATTTCTATTTATTTAGTTTCGTCTCTTTTCGGGCCAAGCCAATGGAGCATTGTCTATGTCTCTTGCACGTTGTTGGTTTTATTTTTCTTTACTTTTTTTTTTTTTTTGTTGTGCACACACACACACAATCTGCCGGCGTCAGCTGCTCAGCCAGCGCCAGCGTCAGCGTCAGCTTCTGTGTGGGCGTTTGCGCGTGTAAGGATGTGAGCGGAATTTTTGAATAGAACACGCAAATTAGATATAGAAAATTATGTGTATGCTCTGCCTTCTTCAGCTCTATGCTGTGCTGTGCTGGGCTGTGTGTGCTGTGTGTAGATGGCTCTATTTCGCCTCCATTGTATTCCTATTCCATTTCCACACTCAACTACACTCCCGCTTCTATTTCTTTGGTTTTTGTCGCAAAAGTGTGGGCGTTGCTCTGGGTTGCCGTGGCTATAGGGTTTTTTCTTTATTTTTATTTTGGGTTTTGGGCCCGGCAGGAAGGTAACTGTATTATCATCTTGAAATTAAAATGCCAGACGACGGTTAGGAATAAATAGAAATATATTTAGAGAAGGGGTTGGAGGTTGGGAAGAAAGCTTTATAAAAGGCTTAATGGGAAAAATAATATTACGAGTTATTTAGTAACAAAAAAAAATATAGTAAATATAAAATTAACTAAAATTATTCCTTACAATTCCTATCAATATTAAATTTCAATTCATTTTATGTTAACAAAATTTTAAATTACCTTCAGAATATTAAATAATCCCAGGTATCTCTTAGGTAATTTCTTTATTTCTTTTCCCTTGGAGATATTACATTTAAAAAATCATCTAAGATACCTTAAAAGAGGTTTTAAATATTTTTAAATACCTCTAATTGCCAAAAAGTCATTAAATAATGTATACAAATATTTATAAAAATCATAAACAATAATAAACTCTTGAAGTTATTTCTTTTAAAACATCCTCTAAGATCCCCCAAAACCTAATATTTTAACCCAAACTAAGTTAAGCATCTAAGATCCCATAGAACAGGTTTTAAATATTTTTAAACACCTCTGACAATCATTAAAAAATATATATAGATAGTATTACTTCTCTAAAAATATTTATACAATCATAATAAATAATTAAATACACATATCTCTTAAATAATATATTTTTTCATGTACTCTTGAAGTTATTTCCCTTAAAACATCTTCTAAAATCCCCAAAACCTCATCTTTTAAACCAAACAAAGTTAGGCATCATCTTTGACCCCGGACATATATATACGATTTGTTATTGTTTTCATAATCTGATTCTATTTCGAAGCTGTAAGAAATATAAATCATTAAACCCAACCATTCCTTGCCAATAAACCAGAATTTACCCCCGCCACAGATGATCATTCAGTTCTGTTACCTTTTTTTCAAGAATGAAGCGAGTGCAGCAATTGAGAATTACAGAAAAATAAAATAGGAAAAACAAGAAATAGAAATAGAAATCCAAATGAAAGGAGAGCAAGACGGGGCTAGATAAGGAAAAACAACAACGGCACCGTCAGCGCTCTGGATAAAAAAAATAGGAAAAAGAGAAAATTTTTCACAATGAAACATAGAAAACATCTGTTGGATTGGAAAGATGCTGCAGGAATCCCAAAAGGTGTGTGTGTGTGTTTGTGTGTGTGCACAATGGCACAACACTTACGCACAACATGAATAAAGAATAGTAGAGGCAACACATGTTGCAGCTTCCTTTTTGGCTGCCACTTAACTGCAACTCACTTCGGTCATTACAGCGAGGCTGCGAGGCAGCACACATACTCTGGAAATTCTACCTGAAATCTACCTACTTTACAAACAGAGAGACAGAGAGAAAATCACCAAGAGATGCTGGCTGGCACCGGGAGACGACAATCAGCCCGAGAAAATCTTAAGGTCGATCACTTGTAGTTTATGGGCTTCTTCTTCATCTGCCTCTGCTTCTACTGCCTTCTCTAGACCAGATCAAACCAGACCAGACACTACCAAGACCAGCATTTTATACACAAAAACCCACCGAGAAGAGTTGACTTTACCCTGGAAGGGAAACTAGTTCTTAAGACTTCGAAATGGGAAATATTTATATTTTATATAAAAATAATTTGTCGCAATTAAAGGGGTAGAAAATGAACTTTATTATTATTATTATAACTTTCGAAGCTGCGGTCTAGAAGGGTAAAAGGGTAGCTCTAGGGAACTAGTTCTTATTTTTATTAATTTATTAATTTAACATAAAGGATGGAAAATGTGTTTTATTTGAAATAATTAATATCAAATTAAATATCAAATATAATTTATACTTTATTTCCCAGATATCATCTATTAACTAATGCTAATATTTTTAGTTCTAGAAGAAAAACCTTTTCAAAAAGATCTAGTTCGTGAGGAAATAGGTGTTTTATTAAAGATACAACTTCTAACGTCTTAAAACCTACATTAAATAATTTAAATTTATTTAGTTTTGACTTTAAAACTGAAGTATAACTTAAAATTAAGTAATGTTGTAATTTTTGTTTTAATGGTTACTGATGATTATCTGTAATATATCCGGGAACTAGTTCCCCTCCTCGACGACATCTCTCGCTCTCTGCTGCGACTCTGTCCGTCAACCGTAGGTTGTCCGCTCTGTCTGGGTTATCCAGTTTGATGGCATCTTCTTCTCTTCTCTGGCTCCGGCTCATTTGTTGGTGATTTGATCTTTTGCTTCTTCTCCAGCTTCTCCCCTGAACCTGAACCCCATCCCCGGTCCCAGTCCCAGTCCCAGAGTTGGCTTCAATGATTTCTATAAAAGTAAAGGAAAACCCGAACCCGAACTGAACCATTCCAGACACAAGAATGAACATAATCATCATTATTATAATTATCATTCAGTTCGAGTTGGAGGAAGGAGAGCCCATGAGATATACTATAATGCACTGAGAAGAAAGAGGGTCGAGCTTCTGAATATTTCGGTATTAATATAAATATAGTAATTTGCTTACAATTAAAAATTGAATATTTAAATAGTAGCATCACAAATGTTACAACAACAAAAATTTTAAATATTGTTCTATTACCTTTCTGATTTTGCCCTGACAGCTTAATGATATAGTCATTCGATCCGATCCGTTCCGACATATAGAGTAGCTGTAATAAAAAAAGACTAATTCGAAAGTTTATATACATTTAACATGACAACTAAGAGATTATTTTGCATTGACGGACAGACAGACGGACAAACGGACATGATTAGTTCGACTCTACTTTTGATGGTGACTAAGAACATATATATTTTAGAGGCTAATGCCAGCTGCAAGGGTTTAAAATAATATATAAGAGGTTATTTTGCGAAAAAGTGGATAGACGGACAGAAGGACAGATCGTCTCAGCTTTTTGATGTTAGTTGAGAATATATATAATTTAGAGGCTAATACCACCTGTAAGGACCTAATAAAAGTTTATTTTGCTTTACATATTTTAATCAATATTTTCGTAAATATTTCCTCAATTTTCCCTTGCTTCTCCCAGTGTACTCTTATGTTATTAAGCATCTGTGTGTGTGTGTGTGTGCGCTTTCATTAACACACACTCGGGCCGGAATGCGAGTGTGCGTGAGCCCTTTGCCACATGTGCTGCTCATTTGCTTTGAAAACTATTAGCTGATGTTGGTTCTGCCGCTGCTGCTGCTGCTGCTGTGGCTGCAACATATGGTCGGTTGGGCATTTAAATAGTTTAATGATCTGTACTCTGTGACTCTGCTTCTTGGTGTGGGTTTCGTGGCAGCAACAGCAACAGCAGCATCCCCGCTGCAAAAGCAAAAGCAAAAGCAACATCAGCCTCAAAACGAATCCCGTTCTCGTTCTCGACTTTCTGCCGCTGCTGTTGTTGTTTTTTTCCCCGAGTTGAGTTTGCCTGCAGTCATTAGTGTTTCCTGTGTAGGTTTTTCATCTGTCGCTCTCCGCATTTTATTTATCTACTCATGTGTGTCGACTCCGGCCCTCGAATAGTGTGTATATCCGCACATATTTTTAGCAGAGTTCAGAAAAATATATTTTACATTTTTAAAGGAAAGCAAGGATCAAAAATGGATCCAAAAAATCACAAAAAAGTTCAAGAAAATGTCAAAAAGTTATCAAAAAAAAGTTTTAAACCTAACAAAAGGGTCAGATTTAAATTCTACAAAAATAAAAATAAAACTAGAGATAAAACCAGGATTTTTCTGTTAAGTAAACCCTTTAAGTTGACTTTCCTTTATGGTAATTAAAGGAAAAATAGAGTTTCCTGTTCTAGAAAACATTTTATCTTCTCAAAATTGTAACTAAGAAATCTTACAAACTATTTTCAAGTTTTTTTATAAACTATAAAATTGACAAAGACTGCAGAACCTTCATTATTACCTTTCATCTTCTTAAAATGGTAACTAAGAAATCTTATAAATTATTTTTAAATTATTTTATAAATCATAAAATTTACAAAGACTGCAGAACCTTGATTATTACCTTCATTATTTACCTATAAATGGCTAAAATGTGTGGCTCGGTCAGAACTTGACACATAAATCGGTCGGTAATGGGAGCAAAAAACTTGATAAATTGAAATTAAAAAAGAAAAAAAAACGTTAAAACACTTTTTACACATCATTAATTTTAAAGCACGAAGCCCAGACATGATAGCATGGTCTTAAGCGAATGCTGACAGAACCAAAAAAAAAATACAAAAAATAAAGCCAGAGTCAATAAATCGAGCTCAGCACTAAATTCTGTAAAAAAAAGTAAGCTAAAGTAGGCATAAGTCGAAGGGGATTAACAAAATATATTACTCTTAGTAATTCTAAATAAAAACGAGGTATTTCCCTGGCTCATCTGAACCTTTAATTTATACTCACTTGTTTTATTTATTATTTAATTGGGTCATATGCTGGGCAATAACTTTTATTTAATTCATTTGACAATTGCAAACGGTAAACGGCCATTGATAAGGCTTAAAGAAAATAAAAATAAGCGAATAATAACCATTATTAACCAGAATGGCAGGCGGGCAGCATTAAAATAAAACCTGTTTGCATTTGATTTTTGCCCAGAGTTTATTTTTGTATCTTTTTATTTGTTGTTGCTTTTGGCCCGTCTGTCTCTGTCCGTCGCTGCCTTAAATAATTTTATTTAAATCGCAACTGGCAGTGACACTTGTTTGTGCAAACAAACAAGCAAACAAACGCAAACCCAACAAAGGCGAATCTGCCTTCGTTCGCGTTTTGGGTGTTTGAATGAATTAGCCAAGCGACTGCTTTTTTTTCCTTTTTTCTTTTCTTTATTTATTTTTTTTTTTGGGACAAAAACCCCCAAACACACACTTATTAATGAAAACGCTTCAAATGCCACATTTCACATTTCGTGCGCCATTGAATCACACTCGCTGCCTCCGCTGCCAAAGCGAAATAATTTATTTTACTTATTTTTTATTCAGGCGATTTTGGCATCACTGCTCGCGGCTCCGCCAAGGTCAAAGTTTGCCGGCGAAAAAGAATTTTAGCGCAATTAAAAATAAGCGAGAAGCACACACAAAAACCCACAAAAAACACCCAACAAAATCGCTTTCAAATTACGTACTTTGTTGTTGTATTCTATCCTCTGCTATCTGCTGTGCCCAATTAATTTAAGAATGAAATCGAAATCTTGGCATTACTTTCGGCCCAGTCAAGTGGGGTGGGGGAACGAAATCGGAAAAAAACTGAATTATGTTTATTTATTTTTTATATGTATCTCTCTCGCAATTTATTGGGCAATTTGAATATGTTTTTTATGGCTCGCATTTACACCTTTTAATTGGAATTTTACTAGCTCAACGAGGCAACTTGTATTTGAATTTATTGATAATTAAAATGGGAACTCAACTTGGTTTTGAATTTTTCTTTATATTGAACTAAATATACATATACATATATCGAACAGGAAGAAAGAGTCCGATATGATATATTGGCAAATATATTGCTCTTAATATCATAAGGAAAAAAAGGCGTAAAGTTTGATATATCGAAATTTGAAATATCGAAAATATCGATGTTATTAAAATAAATATAAAATAATAGGCTTAATTTATTTGTCTTATTTTATATATTTATTTATTTTGTGTTGTTCTGATATTTCAAACAGAATATCGATTTATCGCACATATACAGTTATCGTAAAATATCGAAAATATCGATGTTTTTAAAATAAAAGTAAAATAATGCTTAATTTATGCCTTTTTTATATTTTTATTTATCGCACACATATAGTAATCTTAAAATATCGATTTATGTTTTTATCGATTTAAATATCGGCATCAATTATCTTTACAACATCTATTTGTTGATCTTTTCTGCCCTCCCTACAATAAGTTTTTTTTTTCTTAAAGAAAACATCAAAGCCTTTGCTATGATAATTCATTCCATTCTTAAAAAAAGTGCCAAATAGTTTACGATTTTTTTTTTGTATATCGAAATGACGCCCCAAAGATTGCCAAATATCAAACGAGGAGAAGGATGGCCGCATAGATTTTTATTTTCTCATTGGCAATCAGTGGTGGCGATCCCCTCGGCCCCCGTGTCTTTATAAAGATTCTTGAGACCGAGCGACCAACGTGTGTTTTCGTTGATTTTCTATTTTGTTTTTCTCAATTGTGATCATTCTCGAAAATTGTTTTTGAGTACCGGACATGACGTCAATAAGTGGGCGTTTGTGTTAATTTTTATACCCCCCGAAAAACACACACACTTAAGCCAAATAGCTCTCTCTCTATCCACCAGAATATATACATTTATACGAACTACGTTGTGTATTTATTTCTTTTTTTGTTCGGGGCGCTAAAAACAATTTTTATGCCGAACAATAATAATAATAATTCGTTTTCGGGCCTTTTTATCGCCAGATATAGGCACACTGCCCTGCCTTGCTCTTTTTATTAATTTTTTATGGAATATACACACACACACAGAGAGAGAATTAATTTCCTGTATTTCCTTATTTGCTCGGGGCTGTTCTTTAATTATGTGTAAACAAATATTTATCTAAAACTGCGACGACGAGTGTGGAAACTCGCCTCGCATTACTCATACGCCGCGTTGACCGCAGGAACCAAAGATTAACTTTAGTCGGTGCTGCTGCTGCTGCATAGCCATAAATCTCACAAAAAACATGCCATAAAAATACAGTTGTTTCGCCATAAAAATGTTTTATTTGCAATCGCGATCGTGCCATAATTAACATGATCATCATCATCATCATGAGTCCCCAGTCAAAGTTCAATTAGCAAGATTTTCTTCATTCCCCAATATATATAATATATATATTCGAATTAATCTGGAATCCAGCCAGGCGCCGCTAATTTCTTTCAAATCAAATCAAATAATTATTAAAGTTAATAGCTTTAACACAAATTTACATATATATAAAATATGAAATATATATATATTTTATGGCGGAGCGGAAATAAACGATTTGTGAGAGGAAGAGACTGGAACTTTGCGATAGATAGGAGGGGTGAAAGCAATTAAGCCAGATAATGGGGGTTAACAGTGTCGAGGGCGGCGGCGGATTTGTTTGTATTCCCAAATTCGGGGATCCAAAAATCCCTCTAAGCAATTTGATCTTTAACATTTCGGATGGCAAGCCCAGTTTCCTTAGAAAACCCGTCGTCGGTCGCTTCGAGTGAACTCCATAATAATAATAATCATAAAGCATAAAACATAAAAACCTTGTGATGTTTACATTGAAGTCATGCCGAAAACCCTCATGTATACGTCTTTATCTGTACATATAAATATGACGATGTCGACGACGACGACCTTCTGCTGGGCGTTGACCAATTTTCGCGGCTCTCTAGCTTTGGAGCTCTCCTCTCCTCTAGCTGTGGAATTAATTACAAACATTAAACCAGGGGGACGTAGGGGGGGAAAAAAGTATTTAAAAGCCGCCCGCCCGGCAACCAGAAAAAGTTCACTTCTGGCCATTTAATCCAAACAAAAAGCATCGCATCGCATGGCTTGCTCTGGAACGAGTACGAGCCCGTACCGGGTTCCCTGGTACCCCTGGTACACTCTCTGATACTTTGGACCTAGAGGCACGACCTCGTGCCAAACTATTTTCGCTCGCTCTCTTATTTATTTTGCGTTTTTATCCAGCTTTGGGAACCCATCTACGTGCCATTTTCAGTGCAAAATCAGTTCGTGGCCTTCTTGCACTTTCCGCTGGATTTTAGACGGGGTTTCTCTAGGCCAAAAACAAACTAGAAATGGAAATAAAGTATCTAGATATAGGAAATTGAGAGAATGTTGGGTTTAGGGAGCTTTTCTCCTTAGATCTTAAGGAGATTTTGCTTTATTATATATTTTTTATAAATTTTCCTCAGCATTTAGGCAGCTTAAAAATAAAGTTCCTACTCCATCTTTTCCAAAATAAACTTTAAATATAATAAATGAATGGAAAGTCTGGTAAAGAACAAACTAAAGTGTTTAGGGAGCTTTTCCTCTTGGAATCTAAAGAAATATCTTTTTATATTTTATATTTTTTTTAATATTTCAAAGCATTTCGTCACTGATTACCAAGTTAACAGCTTACTAATAATAGTCTTTATAGCATTTATACCAAAATAAACTTAGATTACGGGAAAATTATGGCAAGCTTTGCAAATAAGAGACTTAAGCAGGACTTAGGGAGTTTTTCATCTTAAAATCTAAAGAGATTTGGTACTTATTATATCTGGAATATATTTTTCTTTGAATTTTAATACATATATATGTATATGTATCTATTTTTTATATATTTCCTATAGGATTTGTTATAATATTTGTTCTCAATTTTGTGAGTACATTTTTATTCATTTTTAGTTTTTCTGTTCTCAAAGTAAGAAAAAATACCTAAACTTAGAATTGTTCTCAATTTAGGTGTGATTACTTGTATTCATTTGGAGTTTTTTTGTTCTCAAAGTGAGGAAAAAAGACTTTAACTTAAAATTTTCAAATAAATGCGTACTCAAAATAAGAGGAGTACGTATTTAAGAATGCGGTTTCTCAATTTCCGAATGCCATAATTCTCCCTGTGTAGCATTTAGTCAAAGTTATAATATATATTTTATAATATAATAATAATATAAAATATTTATTTTAATAACCTTACTAATGTTAAACCCTTTCACTTAATTTATTTACAGAAAGCAATCACAGCAGCTGTCTGGATCTGTGGCGCCACTGCAAAAGGATGAAGGCACATCGAGCTGGAACCGGGCGCAGCAGTTATCATCGAAGGCATTGAGGATACAAGATACAGGACCCCCAACAGATCCTCGAGGTGGAGGAGCGAAGAGGAGAGAGTGGAGAGGAGAGGAGCGAGGAGGAGGAGCGAGGAGAGGAGTGTAGCTGGGGGAGAATTGGTTACAACACTACATGGATCGCAGAAATGGCGGCGATCCCTTGGCGCCACCCCGGCCCCCGAAGCTATTACCGCGCGTGCATCGACCAAGGGCGCCGGAGCCGACGTTGAGTGGTGCCGAGTCGGGATCAGGAGCAGCAGTAGGACCAGGACCAGGATTAGGACTGGCGCACAATAATAATTCACAGCAGCAGCAGCAACAACTTAGTATTAGCAACAACACCGGAAATAACAACAATACGATATCGATAATACCCGCTTCCGCATCCGCCACGGATTTTGACGACTACCAAATCCATCATCTGACCTTTCTGCCCCAGAGGCCCAGTAGCCTGAGCAGGAACAGCAGCACCGCCAGCTCGACGACCACAACGACGACGGCGGCAACGACGTTATCGGGTTCCGCCGGATCCGGTTCGGTTTCGGGTTCGGGTTCCTCCTTTACGCGCAGGAGACCGCTGCCGCCGGCCCCCTTACCGGTGAACAGTAGTAACAACAACTTCCTTAGTCATTTCCAAAGCGCTGAGACCGCCGCCGCGCCCATTGGTGGCCCATCAGCCGTCACGCTGGCGCAACCGCGACCCGAATCCGAACGGCTAACCAACGAGTATGTGGACACGCCGCTGCAGCATGCGACGAGGTCGCAGCATCCGGCTGGCCAGCAGGATAATGGCCAGACGACCACCCACCATTTGTTGTTGCTGCCGCAGAGGAACCAGCATCTACATCAGCAGCAGCAACAGCAGCAGCACCTGCAACAGCAGCAGCAGCAGCACCTGCAACAGCAGCAGCAACACCTGCAACAGCAGCAGCAGCAACATGCGCGACTGGCGACGACGACGACGCAGGCAACGTCCGCTGGCTCGGATCACACCGATGGCTTACTACATTCGCACCTGCAAACCAGCAAAGCATCCACCACAACACCCGCCTCGAAGCAGCTCCAGCAGCAGCAGCCAGCTCGACTTGGTCTGAATCTGAACCTGGCCCAGCCAACGACGATCATCACCAAGCAGCCCACGCCCGCCACGCAAAAGGAGCATATGCATGCCCTGGAAGAGCTCCTCGGAGGAGGTGCTGGAGGATCTGCAGGAACCAGTGGCCCCATTGTGATGAGCGGCGATCCCTCGCTGCTCAATCCAATTGTGTGCCCGCGCTGCGGTCGCTGCCGGTGTGAAACCTGCCAGAGTCCGCGTCCTTTGCCCCAGACCTGGGTGTGCAACAAGACGTGCCTGTGCAGCGCCGAGTCCGTTATAGACTATGCCTCCTGTCTGTGCTGCGCCAAGGCTCTGTTCTATCACTGTGCGCGGGACAATGACCTGGACTGCGACGATGGGAATGGGACGCCCTGCGTGGATAATCCCTGCTCCTGCGGTCCCTACAAAAGGACTCAGAGATGGGGGTGGCTGGGTGCCCTGAGCATCTTCCTGCCCTGCCTGTGGTTCTACTGGCCAATGCGGGGCTGCATGAAGCTGTGCGAGAAGTGCTACGGAAGGTTTGCCGGTCGAGGATGCCGCTGCCAAGGAGTGGGCAATGGTATAGGATCCACCAGCAGCATGCTGCCCATTGTACCGCTGGGCGTGAATGGCGGCGGCCTCAACATCGGGGGTGTGGGTGGTGTGAGCTTGTCCAGCGGGGCGGCAGTAAATGGCGGACAGGCGGCACTGGGCCAGGTGAATGGCAAGGCCATCGATCATGGCTGCAGTGCAGCCGCCAGTCGCATCCTGCGGAAGGGTGACCTCACGCCGGAGAAGCGGCTGCTGGACTCCAGTCCCGATTACTAATTTTGTGAGGCGGCTTTTCCCGCAGCTAAGGAAAAGCGCGGCATTGCACAAAAGGGAAATCCAATCGTGGAAATATAACCATAAATATATATACGGAAAAGAATTATTTAATATATGTTTTAAAACGGATATAAAAATAAAAAGGGAAAAGAGAAAAGAGAAAAGGAAAGAAAGAAAAATTAAATAACCAAAGACTGCAAACAGATAATTATTAATTATTAGAAATGTTATTTAAAAAATAATTTTTGCTTAAAAAAAAAGGGAAACGAAGTGGAAGGAAACGAAAGCGATTAGGAATTATTTTTCGAACGATTTTTATTTGTATTATTTGAGTTCTTCAACGAATCATTTTTTATGATAATAAATAATAACATCTTCAGTTCAATGTTCAATTTCTAAGTCAAACATTAAATAGTTGTATGCAAAAAACAGAAAATAATTCCAATGAAAAGTTTTTCGATTTACACAGAAAACTGAACAACAATTTGGGGCAAGCGAGTAACAAAACACCAGATAATATATATATAACCTATATACACACATGACGGAACTTTTAGAGAAATATTCAATGGCGTAAATTTAGTCGAGAAAAAATATTAAATGTAAAAACCAAGTCCAGTCCATTTTTGATGTTGTAGAAAGCGAAAGAAATATTGTAGAACTTTACGAATTTAAATCTTAAAAAAGAGAAATAATCGATAAATGTGTGTGTATGGATTTTCGATAAATTTAGAGATGTGCTTAGATGTCCTCGATATACATATATATATTTGAATGTACTGCAAACCAAAAGTCAGTTAGATTTACGAAAAATGAGAAAAAGAAAAGAACTGGAGAGCGACGATATGGGATATAACGAAATCAGTTTCTTATGAGCGTATTTTATAGAGGGGTTCTTTTTGCAAGGAATCCAACCAGAAAGCCAGCCCCAAGATTGTATATATAATGAGAGGTTTTTCAAGCGAAATGCGAGATACAAAATGCAAGCAAATTCCAAATAATAGAGAAAAGCAAAACTTAAATGTAAAGATACAAAAAAAACTCCAAATCGAAATGCAGCAAAAATACAAACAACATTTTTTTGTATAGAGAATATCCATAAAAAAAAACAAAAATGAAAACAACAAAAAACAGTGGCAAATTAGCAACTTAAAACAAATTTATACACATAAAGCAAGCAGAAAGCAAGAAGCAAGCAAAAAGTAATTTAAACCTTAATGTTAAACACTAAAAACACTTTACTATGTACGCTATATATATATATATATATGTAATCTGTATATGTACTATATATAACTATATATAATATATATGCCTAGTTATACACACCAGAAAACTATGCTTAAAACTCCTAACTATTAAACAAAAATGCAAACAAAAAACGCAAAAACGAAAAAAGAAAAACCCCACAAAAACAAACTAAAAGATGGAAGAAAAACAAACCTCCTTAAAGCCTAAAGCTAAAGCGGAAAATTCAAGCAACAAAACCTACAGAAACAGAAACGGAGAAAAATTATACACGCATAAAGATAACGATAAAGATAATGCTAAAGATACGCGATTAATATTTAAGGCACTCTATACATACAAGCTACGCATAATGAATATTTATTTTATTTGTACATTTCATTATAATAAAATACTGAAAAACTGAGCAAATGAAGGAGGAGATCCCCTCGGGGATAGAGGAGTAGTAGCTGGGTTTTCGAGTGCGAGGCCCGCGGAGAACCAGAAGAACTTTATGTAATGTTTTTAGAATGTATGTTCCGTTAAAAACTACAAAATAAAAAAATCATATAATACTAAAAAAATATATCAACTTGTGTGTTTTTTCTTGGGAAACTTGGAGGAAACTTTAGGTTTAAAAAAAGAATCTAAGATATAATTAAATTTTTTAGTACCCAAGCCTGTTCTTATTTATGTTCTTAGTTTAAATTTTGGTACAACGTTTAAAAACTTATTTCAAAAAATGTTTTTTACAAGTTAAACCAGGAATACAATTAATAAAAAATAAATTAAAAATACTGTTATGAAATGTTAACTTATCTTATTGGTTTCCATATTATTATTTAGCACCTTCTTGATTACAAATTAAATTTTATTAATTCTGCATCAAATTATGAGCTTACTCTCTTATTTTATTTACATTTTTATTCCCAATTTTCCTCCTCCAAATAATATTATTGAATAAATGTAGAGTTTTGTAAGCCTATTTCTTGTTTAAAAATGAAATTAAATTAATAATTTCTGCATCAAAATATGAACTTACTCTCTTATTAAATACATTTTTCTTAATAATTTTTCTCATCCAAATAATATGATTGAATAAATGTAGATTTTTCAATCTATAAAACTTAAAAATTTATTAAGAACTGTTTAAAGTTTATATGTCTTATTTGTATCTTCTACAAATGATTTTTTTTTAATATAAATAAGACATAAAGAAATATAATATTTATTTAATCATGTAAATAGCTGTTCAAACATCTGAAATATCACAATTAACTTCATATTAAGTATGAATATTTTACTCTAGGAGTTCGTAAATCATCTTATTGTTATATTTAACAGTCTCTAGTTAAACCCTTTTGAATTCCGCTTTAAGAATTTATTAATTTAAATATTTCTTAATAATACAAAAGCAAAACTAATATTTAATTAAAGCCACTAAATACTAGTAAATAATAAAAATTAATGAAAGGCTTCCAATGGAATAACCCTTGATATCCCACGTATTGATCTTTGCAATATCAACTCTGTAATGATCTTAATTCTTTTTTTCTGCCCCTATATGAGTGTCTGTGTGTGTGCGTGTGCGTCTCTCTGTGTGTAAGTGTAGTGGTGTGCCAAATGGCTATGGCAAAACTAAAGCAGCTGTTTCCGGTATTTGATTGATAGTGAACTGGCAGTTTGTTTATCTCGCGCGCACACGGACCGAGGCGAGGCCCCGAGTTTGCCTGCTTTGCTCGGCTTCGGATTGGGATTCGGATTCGGATTCGGATTCGGTTTGGGGCTGCCATAGCTCTCACACAGATACTCACGCACACTCACACACGAGCACACACATCATGGCGCGAGCAGAGAGGGGCCATCCAGCGGCAGCAGGCGAACGATGCGATGCCTCTGCCTCTGCTGCATTTTGCGGATGCTATTTGGGGCCGCCGTCGGCGCACTTATTTTTAAATTACTAAAAACTGAAAAAACAAAAACGGAAAAAAAACGAGAGAAATATAACTGAAAAAAGCGCAGAAAACACAGAAATGTTGCCGATGTGTTGCTGTTGCTGCTGCACAGACATTGCGGGCGGCGGTGGCGGTGGCGACGGTGGCACACCGACAACCTACGATGAAAATTTACAACGGAAGGCGCGCATCAAATGTTGCAAGCACATAAACACACACACACACACACTGGCCCCGTGTGTGTACTTAATTTAAATTTAACTGCAAAATATTTTCACTCGCTCTGGAAGGGAAGTCGGAAAAATATTTCCAGATATCGCTGTTCTAGACCAACTATTCGGTTTTCCAAAGAGCGAGCGCTTGGTTGATAAAGCGCTGCTCGCCTTTTTTTTTTTTGCTAAAATAACCCTTTTTTTTTAAGTTTTAAATTAAAAAAATTAAGACATATCCTTGATAAATATTTTCAGATCCCACCATTGAATTTCCTAGAACTTACGCTCAGTTAATTTAAGCAGAGCTTCGGTATATTTTGCTAAATTAACCCATTATTTATTGCTACAAAAAATATTTATAAAATGCAAAAACATTTTAAAATGTTGTGCAAATAGTTAAACAGCTTATGAATCCTTTAAATACTATTAAATCTACTTCAACTATGGCTAAAAGGTACCAAGTTCCAACAAGTAACAACTTATTCATAAAAAATAATATTATTTTAAATAATTAAAGCTTGTTTATGAGGTAAAAAAATATTTCTAATTTTTTTAAGGCGTTATAAAACATTTAGAATTCTTAAAATCGTTAAATTAAACAACAGAGACTCCCAGGGCAATCGCAAACACCTCAAGCAACTTATAATAAATAAATGAAAAAGAATACAAAATATTTCTAATTTTTTAAAGGCGTTTTTAAACATATTTAAAATCGTAAAATAAAGCAGGAAACTTCGTGCAACTTCGTGCAGCTTCGGCAAGCTTAGGGTCTTAGCCTTACCACCGAGTGCACTGCGTGAGCAACTCTACTTTACGTAAAAACAAGATAAATAAATGGCTAAGAACGGCATTAAATAAAAACTAAGTATAAAGACTTCTTTATTTAAATGTATTATTAAGAAAACAATAATTCTATTATATCTTATGGGAGTTTTTAACTGAAAAAGGTTCTTTTAAAGCTTATCTTCATATCAAATTTACTATAAATCATTTCTTAAATAATTCCTTATTAATTTAATTTGTAATTGTTTACTTTTATATTAAGAACAGCTGTAAAAACGAAAAACCAATAAAAACAATTACTTTAATCTAAGTAGGAAGTACTACTTTTTCCGCCCCCCTTAAACTTAGTATAAAATGGGTTAAGTTAGCACGTGCAAAATTGTGTCAGCTGCGAATTTCGCTGCTTTGTTTGCCCCGTTTGTTAATTAATGCAAAGTGCAGTAACCGTTTTGCATAATTGAAGGCAGCGACTGCTCACTGCTCACTGCTCACTGCCGACTGCCCATTGGGGCATTTCATTATTCAATCATAATTCGCGCGCTCAAACGCGAATTACAAACAGTTGAGTCCCGAGTCCGAGCGAGCTCCGTGCCGGAGCCGGAGCCGGAGGAGAGTGTGTGTGGGGTGTGTGTTGGATGGGATGAGTATGATGAGTGTGTGGTGGTGCATGTTTCTGGCCAGTGATAACCCAGCGGATCGACCGGGGTCTGCTCTCGGGGTCACTCCGGGGCTTGCAAAAAGAAAACACAGCACAAAACACACACAAGAAAAAGAAGAGAATGAAACCGAAAAGAAATAAACGCAAATAAAACATGACATTTTTTTTTATGTGTGAGCTTGTAATCAGCGGCGTCGCCAAGGGGGGTGGGGATGGAGAGAGGGTCCCCGACTTGGATCGGAGACTGTGACTATCCCCCGATAAGCCTTCCTGCACGAGACCTGCCAATTCGCTGCAAACTCGCTCCGATTGACACACTTTGAGTGGAGAGTGCACCGGAAAAAATTTGTGTTCTATATAAGAAATAAATTTTACCATAGAATATAAAAAATAAATATTATTTGGAGCCTGGGAATCTCTATAAAATGTAATATTAATAGAATACAAATTATAACATAAAATCTTAAAGAAATGCATCTGATTTTTATTTGAGAACTTGGCTTAAGTTTAACTTCTTTTAAAACAGTGGTCCGCACCACTACAGTCAAGTGCCAACATTGCATTTGTTAGATATGAAAAAAAAAGCTAAAATATATTGTAATATGGCAAAAATATAGCTATAACCTAATAACTAGCTATTTAACGCTAGAAAAGGCTAAATCTAGCCACACAATTACAATTGGTCTGCACTGATTCTTCTGTTCTCTGTTGTGTCGCTCACGCACAGGAGCGGCAGCGACGCCGACTGAGAAAAGTCCTGTCTTACGGGATAGGGATGTGCCGACCGCTGGTTTAAAATAATTATAAATAATTATTTGACATAAAAAGTTACAAAAGTAAATATTTTTTAAATGTTTATGAAATGTATAAAAGAATGCATGGTAATTATTTTTTCTTTAAGCTCTTCATATCTATTTTTTTAAGAAAAACATTACCCATTTCCCCCTATTAATTTCGTCTTATTTAATTTCTCTCTGTGTAGCGAATGAATGAAGCAACGACAGCACTGAACTCGAACTCGAATAAGCAGACGCAAGATGCACTGCCTCTGATTGAAGTGTGCTATATTTAACGAGCTGGCTGATTGCGTGCAATGCAAGTCTGCCAATTCTTTTTCTTTCTGTTTTTGCTGCTCCTCCTCCTGCTCCCCCCCGAGAGAAACCTACCCCCTCTGTAACCGCCATCCCTTGTGGGGCCATTTTCGGGGCAGAGCTCCTCCGCGCGCTAATGAATGAAGTTGATAAGGGAGAAGAGTCCAATGGGAAAAGCAATGCAAAGGCAAAGGCATCGGCATCGGCATCGGCATCGGCATCGCTATCGCCCATTGATCATTAGATTTCCGTATAAACTATTATTATGCACGCCGGCATTTCCCTTCCATTTTCATTTCTATTTACCCTTTTCCCTTCCCCTTTTTCCACTTCCTATCGATATCGCCATTCGGGCGAATTCCTTTGAAGATTCTCTCTTATTCACTGCACGCAATGAATCAACTTTTGATCAGTTTTGCCGATATCTCTATAAGACATGTGAATACAGTGATCGCTCGCTAATTAGTTTAATAAGTTTGGGAGCTTTGGGAACTAAATTTATATAATTTACCATAATTTATGTAATTTTAAGGGAATTGTTTCAAGGAACAAGATTTTAAATGAGTTTACTTTTATTTTGAGAAATTTTAAACAGCTTTTTAGGATTTATTTATAGAATGTTTTATTGAATGAATAAATATTAAATAGAATGAGTAACAGTCAAGTCGAAATACTGGCAGTTTCAACAAAGAGACATCCTCCATCACACTCATACTAATTTTCGCCCTATCTTCAAGAAAATCGTTAAAAAAAAGTATTTTTCTTAATACGAGAAAAAATTGTCTAAAAACAAGGACATTTTTCTTAAAACAAGAAATATTTTCTTGTTTCTAGAATAACATTTTCTTGTACTAAGAAAAAATAAATTTTTATGGGATTTTTCTTGAAGATAGGGTAAAAATTATTATAAGAGCAGCATTAACTTTATTCATTAATTTTAAAATGCCTTTAATTTCTAGGAAATGCCACCTTTCCACCAACCACTCTGTGCATTTTTTGCCACCCAGCGCATTTCCATTCCACATTTCCCTGTGATGGGCCTGTGTCCAGTTGGAATTACGAGTAGACTTCTCCTTCTAACCGGACAGAGTCCGCCTATCTGGCTGTCACTTGTCGCACTCGCACTGCCACTGGCTGAAGGTGAATCGAAGCTCGCGGATTGCCGCGGAGAACCGGAGATTTATTCCAGCTCTCTAATGAGCAAGGAAGCGGCGGCGGCGGCGTTGATAAGCTATCAGTGTCGGATGGCGGGTCTGGGTGCCACAATCTCATCCAAACAGGCACAGCTACAGGCACACACATGTCCGGTGGTGACACACACAGAGACGATGCCACATAGCAGCTACCAGGGAGCGAGTGCAAGCTACGAATAAGTTTCGCACTGCAGACATGCTGGAAGCTCTTGAATGACAGATCAATGAAATCATTATGGATTCGCTGAAACTGAAAAAATTGCCAACTCACGGCAGCAGCTTTCGGGGAATCGCATCGCGCATCTCGCATCTCCAATCACATCCCATCCCTTGGAATGGGAACAGGTTCGGTCTGCTGGGCCTCCGCTGTGTGATCCTGCGGCGGCGGAAGTCGCTTGTGGTTTGTGTATTTGTATGCATCGCTCGTCCAATGTTCTCGGTTTTGCCCAGGCACTGAAAGAAAAATATTCCTAAAGTAGGGAAAAAAAAGAGTATAAATATTTATTGGGAATAAATAAAGATTTTATAAGAAATATCAACTTTACACAGAGAGTACTCAAAGAGAGTACTCCGCGTACTAAAACTCGTACTTTTCTCATTTTGAGTACGTATTTTTTAAAAATTCTAAGATTAAGTTTTTTTTTTCTTACTTTGAGAAAAGTATACTTTTAAAAACATATTATTTTGAAATATATAACCTCTTCTCTTATATTTTTTGTCCTATTTCTCTCCCTGTACTCTTGATGTTTGCTCCTTGACTGTTACTGAGGTGCAACAGGTGCAAAAATCACAACAAATACTCACATCCGCCAAGCGCGCTGTTTTATGCTGCTTTCTGGTTTCTGGTTCTCCTCCGACTCCAAGTCCAACTCCAACTCGAAAAGGGAACGGAAGCACCTGTGATACGGACACAGATCGCACGTGATTTCCTTGGCCTTTCCTTTCCTTCCGAGAACCCCCCCGTCTCGTCTGTTTTCTTTTGGACAATTAAATTTGTGTTTATTGTCGGCCCAATGCCCAAGTGCTGTAACATGTTCGAGAGAGTTCGGGTTCGGTTCGGTTCGAGTCTGACAAATTCATTTGACACTTTGCCAGCCTTATCGTCCCTCGATTGTTGCCGCTGTCGTAATACCCGGTACGTGTAAAATGCAGGGGTATATTTGTATTCATTCGAGTGAATGTAACACGGAGATGGAAGTGCTTCCGGCAATTTAAATGTATCAAGAGGATTTTTTATTAACCTTTCGCAGAGAGGAAAGACTGAGTCCCATCCAGAACTAAAATTTCGTATTTTTCTTAGTTTATAATATATTAAAGCGATATTAATATTGTTTTAATATAAAGTGCATTTTATTTAAGCCTCAAACTACATCAACATCGATATTCAACTAATGAAGACTCGAAAAAATCGATAATTTGTCAATATTTCCTATCAAACCTTTTCTTATCGATGAACAGCTTATTAATAGTGAAGAGAACCTTAAAGAAAACATTTTAAAAGAGTTTTTTGCCAAAGATCGATATTAAATATCGAGGTAAAGCAATTTAAATAAAACGATACAAATATTTAGATAATATATAAATATTTAGATAATATATTTGTATCGATTTATATAGATTGCTGTATCTTGATATTAAATATTGATAACATATCGAGCTTTTCTTGTAAAATGCATCTCTAAATCACAGTATTAGTGTTACTTCGGGAAATTAAAAAAGAAACTCAACTCCAAGCTGGTTTTTGATACTCCCATTAGTCTTAACTCACCTATTAAGTAATTTGTTCAGGAAGTACACGGTATATAATAGTCGAGCCATAGCCTTCCCTCTGGCGTCTGCTGTAATTGTTGTTGTCGAGTGCGCTCTATAGAGAGCTATAGAGCTATGGAGGAGCTATATAGCTTCGGCTATAAAGCCCCAGCTAAAGCTGGAGTTGTTGGAAACTTGTTTCGGTTTGGCTTTCGGTGCTTTCGGAGTCGCATTCTCGACATGTTTGCCATGTTGTCTATGTTGCTCGCGTGTAGTTGTTGCTGCTGCTGTTGCTGTTGCTGCTTGAAGCACATAATTACCGCAGCGCGTATTTAATCCGACAAATGGTTTCAACCTTAGTTGAACTTTGTCTATGGGCCACACTCAACCCCGCGTGTAGTTGCTGTTGTTGGCTGGCATTTCTAATATTCCATGACAGCCGCTTGAAGCTAAAGCGTTTTCTGTGGTTACAATGTAATAAACCTTGACAAGCTTCAGATGGGTTTTCGGTTGCCCAAAGATGGCGGAAGGGGAGAGAGAGCTCAGAGCTCAGCCGAAATCCCCAGCTCAAATGTTGGATGATGTCAAGTGCTTATGGGTGCTTAGAACTAAGTGTTCTAAGGCTATGCAATTTTCCTTTTTTTTAAATATTAGGAAATAATTATATGTTTGGAAAAATATATCAAGATATATATGGCATTAATCTTTACATTGCAAATATTCAAGGTTTTGTTTATAAGATTTATAAATCCTTCTATTAATCTTCATTAACTATTTTTTTAAGGCATACATGTTATTTTGCTTATCAGTTTATTACATCTTGGTCATGTTTGACTTGATTGATTTATGTAATTATTTATGTTGGCTTCATTTTGTTTACTTTTTAAGAAATCTTGATTTTATAATGTTGTCTATGGCGATTTCTTAATTATAGTTATGTTGAACCAAGAACGTGCAAGTTGTTTGCTTGTTAATTAGGTTAAAAACGTGGTGTTATTATCTATCTTTGCCAGAAATTGGTCATATAGTTACTTAAGTATTTAAATACCCTTTTAAATTATTTTATATTTTTCTGGCAAATAAAAATCGAAAGAAAAGCGATTCCCCCGAGAGCTGTTTACTGCAAAAGGCAGAGCGTTTCCGAAAGCCATTTGGTTCTTTCCACTCCCTGAACTGCCAGACGCCGCACCTGTCACCCCCATTCCCATTCCCATTCCCATTCCTGATCCTCATCCTCATCCACATCCCCATTTTCACAACCATTGCCATCCCCGTTTTCCCGTTGAGAGATCCTCATCGCAGCAGCAGCAACATTGCAACATGGCCAACGATCCCCCTTCCGATTCTATTGCAATTTGCAACTGCAGCGAGTGTGTGTATGTTGTGCTGTGTGCTACCCGAGATACTTTATCTTTTCCGCCCATCTATCTGCATAAATAGAGAGGAAGAGGCTGCTGCTGCCGCCTCTCCACATGTTGCTTCATTCATTCCCGATCCAAATACGAATACGAATCCCAATCCCCAACTGACGGACTATGATAAATAAAGTAAAGTGCATTTCCGTCAAAACAAGTTTGTTCTATTAATATTTTCAATACTTCGAATTCAGACAGAGATGTTGTCGGTGGCGGTTTTCGTTCTTGTTCTTGTTGTTCTTGTCGATGTTGGTGTTGCCCCGCTGCTGCAGCAGCCGCGAGCAACTTTCACTGCAGACTCGACCAAAGATCACTAGAATCATTTTGTGAGTGCACGGCAAGAAATTGATAGTCGAAGTGTAACAAAAATCTGTTTTTTGGAAATCTACCGCCCCTACAGCTAGAACCCGATATGTCATATCGATAGGTAAGCGATAGTTCGCTTGTGGAGACACATCTTGATCGACTGAGCTGTTTCCGGTAGAAAAAGAGGATGCTCTGCAAAAGTAGTACATTAGTAACCTAACTTTAATTTTAGAATAGCAGAAATTGTGGGAAAAATCTGTATTTCGATTCCCCTGCTTCAAATCTATCTTTAATTTTCCAAAAGCAAAACATGTGGAAAAGGATAAGAACTTTATTAATTAAGAACTAAAATTAAAATCTATAATATTTTTGATTAAAAACCTGATGATATTAAATCCAATCAATATTAATTACCAAGAAATTTTGTATAAATATGATCATAAACAATTTCCAAAAAAGGAGTACAAATCATCCAAATATATGTAAAATAGAATATCCTGTAAAAAAGTAATGTGAACTATTTTTCGTGCAGTGCCTTACGCTATGTGTACGTTGATTTGTGGGGGGCGACGACGTGCTGGCATCGTTTTAATTTGGCCGATCTCCCCTCGGAAAAGTGCAGCGCATTTACAGTTATTTTTATTGGAGCCAAGCAGCGCGACAATTCATCCATCATTTTCTGTTATGATTTTGAATATTCCCCCCTTTTTTTTTGGTTGAGGTAACCTGCCCCCTTTTCACCGTCGTCGTCGTAGTCGTCGTCGTCCCTTTATTTTGGCATCGTTGGCCGGGTGGGGTGGGGAGGGGGCACTTGTCTGCTCTCCCTCTCCTTTGCCCCGGCATTGCCCCATCTCTTTTCGCCCCTCTCAACAGCATCCGGTAATTATGCGACACGCTGATTAAAATGCGTTAAACGCACACCAGCACACACTAGCTCGGCGTTCGTATGGGTGTGTGTTAGGTGGGTCTGGAGTCCAAGTGAAATCTTCGCCTGCATTAACGAGTTTTCCGTGACGCGTCGTCGTCGTCGCTCCTCGGTTTCCCAGTTCCTCGGCTTCTTCTTCAGCTTCTTTTAGCTTCTTCTCGTTTTCTTTTAAGCCCGCTGCTCTTATTCTTTTGCCTCCGCCTTGCTTTGCCTTGCTACACTTGATTTCCACAAGCACACACACATATGCTTAGATGCACTGTGAAAATATTACAAAAAAAATGTGAATAAAAAAAACCCCTTTCTCAAGCCTTTGTCTCTGCGACAATATTAAAAAAATAATGTCAAATACCTAATTAATTATTACTTTAATTAATTAATTGCAATACATTTAACATACTTTATTAACATTTTCTCAGTGTACACTAAGAGAAAAGAAAGAGGAAACTGCGTCTCCTGATATGCTGGCTCCGCTTCTCATTCTCGCCTCCCTCTCTCTATCTTCATTCTGTTTCTTCTGTCTTGTGGTGATCAGGTTACCTGCTTCAGGAGCGGGGGGGTTGGGAAGCAAGGTGACGTGGGGCAGGGGCAGGGGCAGGTGGCTAGCGGAGGTTTCGTTCGGTTCTGCGGCTTGCAGGTTACCTTGGTTGCCGGTTGCATGGTTTTATCTGCAGTCGTCGACGACGGCGTCGCGACGTCCCCTTGTATTTGTTGTTGTTTGCATACCCTACAAAACCGGCAGAAAGGATCATTGGGCGTATTAGTTCTGCATACATAAAATATTTTTAAAATGATTTTACCTCTTAAATTGTATCACAAAAGCCAACCTTCTCCCGTTCAATTCCATTTAAGTTTAATCTTTTTGTCTTTTTTAAATTAGCTTATACCAAAAAAAAAATATCCAAAAAACCGTTTGAGGCATTTACCTATCACAATAATCAGTATCCGTAATAACTCCTAGTGAAAAAAATATTTATAAATTATTTTAAACTATATTTTTGGTGTAAATTTATTGGTAATTATTTGTAAAGCTGACATTTTGTGCTTTCTCTCTGAAACATTTACAACACCTGAAATTTTGTGGTTCTTAGGGCTCCGAAACTTCTTCGAGGATTCGTAGAGATCCTATTACTCCTTCATTTCGACGTCCTCATCGAAGTCCTTCTCGACGTCCTCATCGGCTTCCTGAGTGGGTTCGTCCACGATCTGCCGCAGAATAAGTTGGTTACCCCCGGGCAAGAACCAGCGGGAGAACCAGCAGCGACGCTGGGGCAGGATCGGGGTCCTCAAGAACTTTGAAGACTTCTTGGCGTTGAGCTGAAAAAAGTTTTAATATTGTAGAAAATATAAAAGTTAATACTTAGCAACGTGCAATACTTGGCCTACTTGGATTTCAAGCTGAATTTAATTTTTGTATTCGAAATAAATTATTTAAACCAGATTATATTATGGAAATGTATTTTTTGTAATAATATTATAATTATAAGTATATCTAAGGGGTATTCAGTAAGTCCTTACTTCTGACTGACTTCTCTTCTGCTTGTTCTTGTCATTATTTTCTTTAGCATTTTTTCTTTCACTGCGCACGTTGTGCAGTAGTAGTTGTTGTTGCTGTTCTGCTTCTCTCCTCTTGTTTGTTGTTATGTTTTTCTGCTATTGCACTGCACACGGCATTCGTCCTCCAACAAAAAAAAAGGGAGGCAAAGTCGTAAACAGAACAACAACACCCCTTTACCTCCCCAAAAAGCCCCTTTTCTTGGGCCCCGCTCGCCTCTTCTTTGCCGTCTACAGTGACCGCTCGATACACTGGGCCCCCAAGTTAAGCCTTATCTTTTAAAAGTTCCTTGGCTTCCTACTTGGAGCTTGCACTGTACTTTCGGGAAGAACTCTCTGGCCGTATAAAAGTTCTTTGGTTGCCTTCGACTCTGTTTTTCTTTTTTTTTTATCGTATTTCTTCTAACTGGTCGTTGTCGTTGTGCGTGGATGTTGTTTTTGTTGGATGTAGTTCTCTTATTGTTGTTGTTGTTGGTGTTTTTTGTGTGATTGTTGCTGTTGTTGGTGTAAATGATGTTGTTGTTGGCTTGTCTCGTTTATTGATCGTGTTGCTGCACACACACAGGAACCAGCACACGCACACTGCTGCAGTCCCATACGCAATTCAATGAAGAAATGCTTCAAGTCAATGACCCGGAAATTGTGTCTAAAAAAGCAACAGCAAAAGCAAAAGCAACAGCGCAGCATAGAACTTTTACCTAGACATCGGCGCATGCGACTGACGTTGCAAGTTGCAAGTTGACTGCGCCAGTCCAATGAACCGACTGCATTCGCACTGGCACTGGCACTCGCACTCGCACTCGGATTCGCAGCCCGCAGCTTTTGCAGCAGCAACTGCAACAGCAACAGCAACAACTGCTGCAACATCAACAACCAGCAAGCAAGCAAGCAGCGATGACAATCAACGCAATTAATGCTCATCCGGCCAGCGGAGCAGTGATGCCGCTTGGACTTCCTTCTCTATCCTGTTTCACTTTATTCACAGCCCTCTAATATTATTTTTATTTATGTATTGCTTCATTTATTTTTTAATGGAAAGAAGAAGTATACTTTAACATTTTCGTAAAACCTGGAAATATTACCGGTTCTGGTTTTTTATTGGATATATAGAAAACAGAAAGATAGGATAAGAATTTTCTAAAATAAGTTATATTACTTATATTTAATCAGTTATTAGTTACTTATTAGTTTATTTATTAATTTATGTTTGACCTATTTTTAGTAAAAGGCAATAATATTTTTAAACAGGTATTTATATAAATTAATTACTGACTTTAAGTTCATAAAACTGAAGATCTCTCAAACTATATGTAATAATAGAGTTTAAGTGTGAACATTGTATAGTAGAAACATAAAGAAAACTATCGATATAATAAATGGTCACTCTGGAACGTGTTGCTTCCGGTGGAGACGTAAAAGCTGAATAGATGTAATTAACAAGCGTCCTAATAATCTTTATTAATAAGCCTGGCTTATTACACTATATCTTACATTTAACCTCGGTTTCATTTATAAACCTATTAAATTATTAAATATTTGACTTAAAAATTGATTTTAAAGAATAAGGTTTCCTGTACAAAAGTTTCTTTAATTCCCTTAACTTCTGGACTTTATCTAACAGCCCTTGAACCCTCTCAATAGGTCAATGCATCTAATGCAAACACCTCCACCTCGAACCCCAATCACCATACCCATCCCCATCCCCATTTCGCGATCAATTCTCTATACTCACACCATCCTCATTGGACATTCTCAATTTATTGCATATCGAAAAAATTAAGCACAAAAGTTCAGTGCCATAGGCCAAGCCGTCCGTTGTCATCGTCATCGTTCCCACTTGTAATGAGAATTTATGTGCCGACAAGATGTGCATAAGTTCCAAAAGTGGGGGATCCCGGGGAGGAGCAGACGATCGAAAGTGCCGGCAAACATGCAAACTGCAATTAGATTTGGGGCCAAGTGTTGCGTCGCTAGGGAATATTTCCCTCAAGGAATTCTTCTTAGAGGTATGTTAAGACTAATTATAAAATTTATATTTTTAAGGTATATTTTTAAGACTCAAAGTTAAGGAAGAGTCTATTATACAATCAAGTTTAAGTTAGATAAGCTTTTACAGGAATGAACCCTACCCACAAAATATTATTATATAAACTCCCCCATAGTACCAGGAATATTCCTAAAAATCCCTGTCATACTCCGGCTTTTCCAAGAGTTTTCAATCCTATTCATCCGTGGAAGCATATAGGGAATATTTCCCCCAAGAAATTCATCTTAGAGGTATGTTAATACTAACCAGGAAATGTAGGTTTCTGAATAATATTTTAAGGTATATTTTTAAGACCCAAATTTATGTTACAATAAAGTTTAACTTAGCTGAACTTTTACAGGCATGAACCTTACCCTCAAAATATTATTAATATTATATTAATTCCCCCATAGTTCCAGGAATATTTCTAAAAATACCTAGAAATCATATTCACCCTGGTTTTCCCAACAGTTTTCAATCCCATCCATCCGTGTGCCCTACCGATGCGTGCAATATTGAATCAGTTGCCCATTGAAGGGGGTCAAAGTTGCTGGCGAGTCTCACGACACAATTCGCATATGGAGCAGACTGGGGAGACTCCCGAGCCAGTCCCTCAAGATCAGAGAATCTCCCTTGGAGATGGAGATGGGGAAGGAGAACGCTATGCGTGCTCGACTTTTAGTTTCGCATTTAATGCAATTAACCTCAAACTAAATGGCAATCACTTTAATTTGCTTTAATTAAGCTTTATATGCCTATCGAGGGAGCCCAGCGAGCGTTGCCGAGGTGGAGGAGGAGGAGGTAGCCAAAAACGACGCCTACATCGGATGAGACGGTTCTTTAATTAATTACAGGCAAAGAAGAGATGGAGGCACTTGTCTTCGTCGTCGTCGTCGCCCACTTCTCTCGTGCTCGCTCGGAGATCTCTCTGGTAACTAGGCATGTTTCCTGTTTCGGCTCCGTTCAAGTGCCCGGCCTCATAAGCCCTCCAGGATATGCCCCGGCATATGCTCGACTCGATCTCGATCGAGGCTGGTTCGGTGGAATCGACAAAAGAGCGCTCCACGCATGCGCACACTTAACGAACGCTTAACGGATGTTTCCTCCTTCCTCCACTTTATCCGCTGCAGGGACTCAAACTCATACTCAAACTCATACTCATTGTGGGCTGACACTTGTAACACACAGGCATGAGTCCCGATCTGCACCCCGAACCGGGGTCTGAACCGAACCTCACAGCCTGACATTTGTTTCCTACACCCGAAGAAAAAAGAACAAGGAAATTAACTTAAAAAAAAAATATATATAGCTAAGCGAAGAAACAAATAGACCATTTTTATGACTAAGATACATTTGTTTAATATTTCTAAATAATTTTAAAATTAAATTTGCCTACCCATTAAACACCCTGCACTTCTTTCATAAAAAGCATAGCGTACTTCTAGATATCACAGTTATAATATTTTAGGATCAAGTCAGGAAGTTCCACTCCTAAAACTATGGCAACTATTTGGGTTTTCCGATGATATAATATCACTTTTGCAAACTTAACACTTGTCCGATTGATCTGAAACTTGGTATGTGGCCAGATATCACAGTTATAATATTTTAGGATCAAGTCAGAAATTTCCACTCATAAAACTATGGCCACTATTTGGGTTTTTCGATTATATAATATCACTCTTGTATCCTTTATACTTGTCTGATTGATCTGAAACTTGGTATACAGATAGATAACACAGTTATAATGAAACTGTAACTACTTTTAAGGTCTTTCGATGATATAATATTACCCTCGTGAACTCAAAACTTGTCCGATTGATCTGAAACTTGGTATGTGGATAGATATCACATTTATTGTGTTTTATGATCAAATCAGAAATTTCCACTCCCAAAACTATGGCAACTATTTGGGTTTTTTGAAGTTAAATATTTTTAAAATAACCTTTTATGAAACAATTTCCTTACGCTTAATGATTTTCCTCAGTGCCCAGTTTCCTTGTTTCTGGTGTTCTGTTCGATGACGACCTCCTCCTCCTCCACCAACCAACTCCAGCTCCGCTGGCAACTCCATCTCCATCTCTCGGGCTACTCCTACTCCACTTGAGAGGCTCGTACGTGCCCAGATGCGTGGGAATGACGAGATGTCTGGAGAACTCCGCCGGAGAGTGGGGGAGAAACTCCAGAGGGGCAGGAGCTGGAGGAGAGACTAGGGCAGTTGCTCATAACTCAATGCCAGGCGAAATTTGAGACTTGTTAATGCGCCAAATAATATGCGGCGACAGCCCAGTCATTGTCATGGATCGGGGTATATGCTATATATATACGGGAATCGAGATGCTACGAGAAACAATTAAATAAAATCTTTAATTTGCTGCCTAGTGTAATTTGGCTGAAAGGCAAATTGAAAAGCCAAAGGAAGCATATAAGAAATACGCCACGATCACGCCACAAAGCGGCGAATCTCGATGCGAATTTATGAATGTATCTTTCGGTTTCTTTCACGAGAACGGACACGGGCTCGGGCACGGGCACGCAATGCAATCTCTGAAGGATCGCGTCTGGAATGTGGCTTAAATTATGACTTAAATGGCGTTGGCAGTTTATGCGGCTGCCGTCTTGTGTAGATCTGGACGATGATCATCGCCAAACGTAATTATGATCTTGACGGAGTCGGAGACTTTGAGCGGAAACGGCGCTCTCGAGATGCGACTCTTGAGTTGGCT
Organism: Drosophila tani; assembly: GCA_008042535.1. Lineage (NCBI taxonomy): Eukaryota > Metazoa > Arthropoda > Insecta > Diptera > Drosophilidae > Drosophila > Drosophila tani. The sequence goes on from VNJO01007952.1 coordinate 64,607, forward strand.
TTTAAGCCGTTTCGCTGGCTTTCTTTTTCAATGCTGCTTCGCCCATTCTTAAGAGCCTCCTCCCTTGCCCCTGGAAATCCAGCTGAAGCCTCCACTTTCTTGACTGACTCTCCTCGACTTGTGTTTGCTTTATTTGGCTGACGTGAGGTTTCTTCTTAGCTCGTTTCTTTGGCTTTATTATACCCTTTTTGGAAAGGTATAATAACTAGACATCGGATTTTGCATACTTGCATATTTTTAACGGATTAAGAGAGATCAATTCTGATTGCACCAAAGTTCGTTATTATTAATAACTTGAGGAGGTTTGAAAAAAAAATATATTTAAATTATTTATTATTTAAAATAAATCTCTACACCTACGCATTTAAAACATAATACATTTATTATTTATTATTATTTAAAACATAATAAATGCCAACCACAGTGGGAAATATATGTTTTGCCCATTTTAAGCGCTGTTACGTAGAGCTGTAAAACTATCGACGATACTATCGATATTATTGATGGTGTTGTGCTCCGCGTCACTATCGATTGTTGTTCTTTCCACCATTGATAACGCGATGTTAGCATCATATCAGTGAATTTGTAAACAATTTACAAGTTTTTGCCAATAAATATAATATAAAAAAAAGTATTAAATTTTTATATTCTTAAGAACGGACAAAAACCTTTTTATTTAATTTGTAATTATTAATAACAAAAACTATCTCTATATAAAATCTATACAGACAGTAATGTGATTAAATTTCATTAAATTTTCTTTTACATAAAAGCTTATATAAATTATGCCATTTATACCTTTTTTTAAAGCAAAATAAAATTTTTTAACCAATTTTATTTATTAAAAAATATCGATAGTATTGATGGTTTGGGCTATCACTATCGAAAATATCGATGTTTTTACAGCTCTACTGTTACGACCACAACAGCACTGTTATGTAGTTAAACTTTCCTAAAGTTTTAATTAAATTCTTTAAATATAAAAACTTTCCAAAATATATAAAAAGAGAGTATAAAAACTTCGACTTTTTCGATCTCAGCTTTTTTATCGCTTTTTTCTCTTCTTGTTTTTGGTCGTGGCTCGCATTCTTGGTCACATCCTTCACAAGGTCATGCCAGATAATGGTGGGGAATTCGGAATATAAAGAACGAACACATCTAGCTGAGATACGTATGCCTGAACACATACAAATCGTATTTAAGCAAAGTAATCTCTGGGCAAATAATTGTAGACGGTATGCGGTTTCTGTTGGCATTTCCCTCTGGCTGGCCAGATCCGTCGTCCGTCGTCCGTCGTCCGTCGTCATCGGTTTGTGCACATACTGGCACAGGCACAGGCACAGGCAGAGGCACATCCACGTCGCCATCGCCATCACCATGATGGCCCCATCCTCCCCTGAAATGTTCCCGATGTTTGCACAAATTGTTAGCGACTGCCACAGAGATACAGTTTGTTTTGGTTCTTCTGGTTGTTTGGCCTTTTTTTTTTTTGTATTTTTTTTTTAAGCTCTTTGGCCCGGGGACGTGTACAAAAAACTTAAGGAAAAACGTATACAAACCGAGAAAAAAAATAAGAAAAATGAAAAAAACATTGTATTTAATGCAGGGTTCCTCCATGGAAATGGAGATGCTGATGATGATGAGATGATGGCCCAAGCGGATTATGCTCGAGTTTTCCTCCGGTTCGGCTGGGAAATCTTGGCTTAAGTGCTGGAGAAAGTTACTCTTGGGGGTTTCAAGGGAAATGACAAATTAATATAGTTTGTATTAGCTGACATTGTTTAATTATAAAATAAGATCAATTTAGGGAGCCTTTTACTGTATTCAGAATTTTTATAGCACACTTTTAGACTCCTACTAGATTGATTTTAAACCGCCATCGGTTCCTGTAAAGCCTTGCTTTTCAAATTACTTTAATTCAAATTATTATTATTATTCACTCAAATTAAATCAATATTACCAATCAATATTCTTAGATAAAATGAAGAACATTCTTTCCGAAATTTTCAGAACACCTTCTTCCTTCCAGTAAATCTTTGAAATCCATCCAAGATCGCCAACCCACATCACCTTCCAACTATTCCAGGTATGACACCCCGAGATGACATCGACATGTTTTTCTTTATTTTTTTTTTGTGTGCGCTTTACCTTTTAAGAGTGAGCTGTGGGGTGTTAATAAGATATCAAATATGCATGTGGCCGCACCAAATATGCCAAAGACCCAAAGGCCCAGTCTGAGCCTCAATCCCAATCCCAATCCGAATCCAAAGACCGGAGAACGGAGAGAACGGCGACCAGACTTTGGCCCGTGGCCGGCGCGAGATCTCGCTAACGAGGCGCGTTTGAAAATGCAGCATATGAAAAAAAATATAAAATAAATAAATAAATAAGCCAACAAAATTTTGGAGAAGGTCAACACCGACCTGAGAAGTTCCCTTCAAATTTGAAGAAGAAATGTTTAAGAAATCAGGAATTTAAAGAATTATTCTCGAAATAAATTTTTTTGTATATATACAATTTGAGATATTTTCAATATCATTTATCTTATTAATATTAATTTATAAGTACATAGTTTTCGCTACTTTCTTTCTACCGGCACAGGCTGAACTATCGCTTGCCTATCGATAGTAAATACCGGCTTCTAGAGGCGCTAAACTTGTAACCATTATAGGAAATCCTGATTTTCTTTACAGTATATATATTTGAGATTAAAATCCTAGGTTAATTCTTTCTAAGGGATTTAATTTAATTTAAGTAATTGATCATAAATTATTTTATTAATATTTATTTATAAGTAAATTATTTTCGTTACTTTAGGAAGAACTTTAAATAAATATTAAATACTTTCCTTCTACCGGAAATAACCAGTAGGTAGTTTTGTAACTGCACAGACAAAGCTATCGCTTGCCTATCGATAGTTAATATCGGGTTCTAGAGGCGCTACACTTGAAACGGTTATAGAAAATGCTGAAGTTCTTTGATATAAAAATCCAAAGTTAATTCTTTCTTTCTTTAATTAAATTTATATTTTTTGCCTCTTAGTCCTTGATCATAACTCCCTCTTCTTAGGGTATTTTGAAAACGGCAGCAGCCGAAAAGTGCGACACAGCCGGCGCGTTGAATGTGCCCTGAAGTTTTGTTTATTTTCGGAGATAAAAAAAGAAAAAACAAACCCAAAAAAAAAAAGAAGCAAAAATAATAAATCGACAGCAGCGACCACTGAGGGGCAGCGACTGGGACAGCTCCATAATAAATGCCCCAAAGCACTCAAAGCTTTTCTTATTTATTTATTTTTGCACACTCACACACACACACACCGTCAGGCAGGCAGGCCAGATTTCTTTATTATTCGATTTGATTCGAAAATAATTCAGACGAATTTCAGAGAGCGCGCGCGCGCGTGCGCAGCCGTCGAGCGAACAAAGGAAAACCCGCTGCCGATTTTCGTCCAGTGTAGCAGCAGCAGCTTCCATAAAGCGTAGCACGGTAGCACACTCAATGTGTGCACGTGTGTGTGTGTGTGTGACGATGACGCTGGTAAAAAAATAATGAATAAAAGAAAACCTGTACACAAAAAACCAGACAAATAAACCAAATACAAAAGCCTTCTCCACGATGGAGAGGAGAGTCTGTCGGAATGTCCGAAGTCCATTTGTGGCCAGTGCTGTCAGCAGATTTTTCTTTTTTTTTAAGTTAAAAATAAAGAAAGGATTAGGAGACAGGGATTTTTTATAAATTACTATTTTTAAGAAAGTTTTTTTAAGGGATAAAATGTACAGGATTTTCCAAGTTTTACAATGTTTGGATCTTTACTTTAAATATTTATTATTCCAAGAGGTTTATTTCTTACTTCTTTTATATAACCCACATTGGCTTTGTGTACAAACATTTTTTCTGGTAGTTGATATTCTAGATTAAAGAATATTTAACTGTTTTTTAAACGCTTTTTAAAAAATATACAAGCGTAATACACTTAATTTTAAAGGATTTCCCCCAAAATGCTTTTGTTTTGAACTTAAATATTAAATATACTGCCAGATATTTTTCATTCTTATATTTTTTTAAATTTTAGAAGTTATAAAATTAAGAAAATTAAGGATTAAGAATAATTTAACTGTTTTTTAAATGTTGAATAAAAATATACAAAAAAACTACTTAACTTAAAAGGATTTACCCCAAACTGCTTTTGTTTTGACCTTAAATATTTTTTAAATAAATATTACTATTATTTATATTGTCAGATATTTTTAATTCGTATATTTTTTATATTTTATTAGTTCTAAAATTAAGAAAGTGCCTAATAACCAGCAAAAATCTCTAAACTCGCATCTCTGTTTGTCGTCATCTTGGTCTTGGCTTGGTTTTAGTGCGTGCGCGCCTCAACTGCAGCGTGGCAAACTGGTCCGAGGTCCATGATCCGTGGTCCGTGGTTCGTGGTCCATGGTGAGCCATGAGTGGCTGCCCCACATCACCCCGTTCTCCCTTTTGGATTTCCAAACCCCCACCAGTGCTGGTGCTGCACAGTAGCCGCTTGCTGGCCAAAAGTTCTCCTGCCCCGATCCTCGAACCCAAAGCCTCCTTGAAAGACCACAATCAGTCACTTAAAGAAATAATATAAACAGAAAAATGGTAAGTTTAACTAAGATATTCTGTAAAATATATTAGTAGAGATTAGAGCTTACCCTCGATGATCTAGAAGAGATTTAATTTTAATCCTATTTGGAAAATAGTTTTTCTACGCTCAAAACTGAAAATTTTGTAAGCATTAATTGAATACTAACTATGGCCTAGTGTAGCCTTCTTAGCATTTTGGAAAAGTACCATTATGTAAATATGAATTTCCACATTTATGTTCCAATTCCGCTGTGTCAAAGACTACGGTCACACTACGATTTGGAAAACGAAATAAAGGACATTGAAAAAGTTAAACCAAGAAAATAAATCAACTAAATAATGAAGAATCAATATAAAAACTACGATATCAAAAACTACGATAACAACTTAATATTTTTTGTTATTGTTATAAATTCTTTTAATTTTTTTTGTTAGTGCTTGCAGAGCTGAGCTTCGCTTTGAACTGCTCTCTGGCGATTCTTCTGACTCCTCACTTCTCTCTCCTCCTTTCCCGCTTCTCACCTCTCGCTCCTCCCTTCTCGCTCGTCAGCGATCGCAGCCTCCTGCCAGGCCCCAGCACATTATGGCTAATAGTTGCCTGCTTCCCCCGATTTTCTCCTCTTGCACACCCCCTGTATCCCCCAACAGGGGGCGTGGCTGCACTTATTATAATGCGCTGGAGCTTTTTTTCTCTCTGTCGTTGTTTTGTTTCTTTGCGTTTTTCGTTTCAGTCTGCGTCTGCCTTGCGTTTTCTAGAGAAATCTGGCCAGAACTTTTCCTCGTACGTCCTTTAAGGTCATTAAACGAGCTATGCTTTTGCATTTTTGCTGAAACATGATCATGATCATGACACACTCTCGCGGCTTATATTCACATTTATTTTCACTAAGCTGATTGGCTTAATCATCGCTCAAGTTCGGCGTCAAAGGTCGCAGAAGTGTGTAAAAATTTAATGACATATTTTTGTGTTTTATTTTCTGAAAAAGTGCCAAAGTGCCGCCGACACAAAAAGGGTTGCGCTTTAATTAATTAATCAAATCGACAGTAAAAATTCCTTTCTGATCTCTGTGACTCACAATCGGACTTGGAATGGGAACGACCGAAGATTACACCTCCTCCTCCTCCTCCCGGGGTCAATTTGTAAGTCAACCGATGGGTATTATTTCTCCGAATTTCTCGAATATCAACTTAATTAACTGTTAACTGTAACCGTAAAAAATAATAAAAAGTAATAAGTAAGGCGAGGAAAAGCAGAGAAAAGCGTACGGATGGGGCGGAAATGATTGCGTATAAGGCAGAGTCCATAGTTAATTCCAAGTCGTATGTAATAATTATGTTGATGGAATATTCATAACAGGAAATCCCTTTTACGAGCTCTGTATGATTAAAATTACATAGAGTCATGCACAATCAATGCAAATGGGAATGTAAATGTTGAATCAAAATTGTACGCAGCCCATTCACAATAGGAGTTGTTTTTTTTCATCCTCCCCCTCTTTTTTTAGATTTTTTGTATTTGTTTTTGCTTGTTGTTGGTGTGCGCAGTTGCTCACTGAATATCAAATTACTCGACTTGGGTTGAAGTCAGGTTTTCCCTTTGCAGAGTGCACTACACTTGAACCTAATGGGGCCTAGAAAGAGATGTTGAGAGAGATGTTAAGCTATGAAAGTATATTTAATTGAATAAGAAGGCTGCATTATTGGGGAAGAGAAGGAGGATGTACATTTGGGGACTTACATATTTTTACGGGGTAGAGAAACTCATTTATAAATAAATAAATGTATTTAAATGTATTTATTTATATATTAAATGACTATGTTTGATAGGGAATTAAAATGTTTAGAAGATCAATAATAATTATATATATAAATTATTAATGTTTTACATATTTTATACATATTGCATACATATTTATTATTATTATCATTCAAAATGCTTAATTATCCGCTGAACTACAGTAATCCCTAGGGCTTTGAAATCCCTCAAAAAAGGGTGCCTAAAAGTATGCAATAAAATGTTCGAAGTGCCCAATTCTGTATACATTTTTATTTGTCAAATGTTGCATTTTGTAGCATTGTTTTAGGCTTTATTTTAAGTGATATAAAACCATAGTAAATTCCGTAGACCACCGATAAATAAGCATTTATGAATGAGTATTTGAATAATAATTATTTAAATAAATATTACAAATTAATAATATTTTAATGCCTTTAATACAAAAAAAAATCAATAATAGTTATATTTTACCTTTAATTATTATTATTATCATTCAAAATGCTTAATTATTATCAGTACGGCTTTGAAATCCCCCAAAAAAGGGTGCCTAAAAGTATGCAAAAAATTGTTTGAAATACCTAATTCCGTACAAATTTTATTCAAAGGTAGCATTTTGTAGCATTGTTTTAGGCTTTATTTTAAAAGATTTAAAACCATATGCAAATCCTTAGATCACCCGATAAATAAGCCTTTATGAATGAGTATTTGAATAATAATAATTTAAATAAATATTAGAAATTAATAATATTTTAATGCAAACAAAATAGTTGTAAATTTTTTATTATTATTATAATCATTCAAAATGCTTCATTATGCGCTGAGCAACAGTAATCAACAGTAATACACTTTTTTGCCATTTTAGGCATTATTTTAAGCGATTTAAAACCATAGTAAATTCCGTAGATCACCCGATAAATAAATAAATAAATATTAGAAATTAATTATATATTAACGGCTTTAATGTCAAGAAAAAACACAATAATATTATCAAAGAATATGAATATGAGATTATTGCAACGGAATGTGCTTCGTCCTTTGTTCCCTTTTTAAAGGACATTGGTTTTCCCTATATTTCTCAACAATTTCTTTAATTAAAATTTTTTAATTCTATAATTTTTAATTTAATTTCCAACAACCAAGTCAAGTGCCTTTCTTTATTTTTCAAGTGCACTTTTAAGTATTATCGCACTATCAAAAGCTATTAACCGCTGATGCAGTTTTATACTACAGTTAAAATGCCAACTTGAGTCAATTAAAATATCTATTAATCAAAAAAGGCTGCCGAGGAGGTGAAACCCGCAAAAATACCACCGGTTACATGCAAAAATGTACTCGAACTCGTCGGTACTCATACTCCCTGTTATCGCATAAGCACATGCACATCAAATGCGATTTATTTATTAGCACCCCAGAAGCAGCGGTAGCAACATCAGCTATTACTTTATACAATGCCGCTGCTTATTTGGATAAACATAAAGCCCCCAAAGAGCATTAAGCCCGGGCGATCCATGCGATCCATGCGATCCGAGGCGAGGGCCACACACACTCACTCGCAGCCAGCAGTCAGTCATTCATCCAGCGATCCTATGGCATATAGTACGATATCAGCACATCCCATATAGTGCCATAGCCATAGCCATACCCATCCCACTCCATCCGCCGTTCAGGGCTCATTCACAGGCATTCGGCGTCGCCGCTTGCCGCTTGCCTATTTCTGTATGCGTAACGCAATCTATTCATAAAATAAAATTAAATAAAATAAAAAACAACAGCCACAGCCACGGCTGTGTGTAGCGGCGGCGGCAGTGAACAAAAACGAGAGAGAGAGAAATAAATAAATAAAGAAAAATACATATTTTCATTTACAAGACCGGAAGAGCACTTCCTCTGCGATGTGCTGGCTGTACTCGTACCATCAATCGCGGCACCCGCACCAGCCAAGATACGAGGAGAAACCAAACCGAACCGAACCGAGTCGAGTTGAGTCGAAGCGACAACGCACTGCCCCATGCCCCATGTTGATGATGTTGATGCTTCATGTTGCTTCTGTATGTTTTCCTTTGGATACCCTGTAATACCCTGGGTCTCATAATTTCGATGAGGAGATTGTTACGCCTTGGAGGAGAGAGCCTTTTAAGGGGCCTCTTAAGGAAGTAATATCACTTAATAGTGACTACAGCCGAGACGATCTTTTTCTATGCGATTTGTTCGATCTATTTATTATTTATTAAAATCTATAGACATTTTCCATATTTCCAAACCATTCTTTTTCAAAAATATGTAACTAAATTAAGTTGGTAAAGCCCTAGGATCGGTTTACTATATCCCATAGCTGTTATTGGAATTTATATTGTTTTTAGATCGCTACTTCTTTATTATTGATAATTATTTCTAATTATAATTAAATATATAGTGATCTTAACGCTTGCCTTTCACTAAAATTCCCAAAGCGTTTTTATAAAAGCTTCCTTATGAATAGTTTGCAGTAATTTAATTTATAGTAATTTAAGCTATATATTTTTTATAACTTCTTTATTCTTAATTATAATATTGATTATAACCAAATATAACACTTTTTCCTTTTACTATAATTCCCAATGAGTTCTAGCTGCAAACTATTCATAAGGAAGCTTTTAGTTTATAGTGATTTAAGCTATATATTCTATATAATTTTAATATTTTTTATGATAATATGGATTTTAACCCAATATATTACCCTTATCGCTTGCCTAACACTAGAATTCACAAAGGGTTTTTGTTGCTATATGGTGGTAAATACGTTTTTTTTTTTATTTCTTGGGTTTTCTTCTTAGAAAAAATTAAAAATTCATTCTATCAAAATTAACCCACAATTTTCTATATCGGCTATAAAATAATCTAAACAATTATAGCTATAAACTTTAAACTTAAAGGGTATAAAAACGTCGACTTCCCAATATTAACTTCCTTTCTAGTTTGTTTTTCGTTTTTTTTTTTTTTAATACTAAATGCCAGGCCTGGCCCGTGTCCGCTGCTTGAATATGCAACTTTGAATGTGCCGGGGGGTCAGAGCCACAGCCACAGCCATATCCACATCCATCGGATGCCATCCAAGTTTTAGTTTTGCCTCCAAAACCGCCTCCATCCATCCGTCAGCTTGTCCGCTTGTCCGCTTGTCCGTCGGTGGTTCCGTTGTCCGCTCATTGGAAATGCAATGCCATGTGTGTGATTTTTATTGAGGCACATCCATCCAAGCAGATATAAAGCAAGATTTATGCGAAATGAATACATTAAAAAACACTCATTTCCCAAACAAAAATAAATAAAATATATTAATTGATAGATAATGGATAAATGTTTTCTAAAACATGACTCTAAGATTTTTTACCTTTTTTTTAAATAAAAACAAAAATGGTTAACTACGAATAAATGATGATTTAAAAATATAAACACAAATTGTTCTACCCCTGTGATGTTATCTATCTATAAATAAATAAATAAGCAAAATTATCATTAATTATCTTCCCCAAAGAAATGTAATAAATACCTTACCCTCATCTGTTGACCTTTTCCAGATATATACATACTCGTATATGGCATCCAGCATTTGAGGCAAACATTTCCCTCGCTCGATCCAATTAGAAATTTTCCGCAAACGAAACGAAAATATTTGAAATAACATTTAGCGCAAAACTGGCGCCGCTTGCAAATTGCCTTCGACTAAACCGAAGTGCTCATTAAATCGTGGCGTTAAATATTTGCTTTCGGGTGAAAATTCGAACGAAAATCTTAGTCAGGTGGCGGAAAAATCGCGCCGAGGCGCTGAGTGGGGCGAAAATAAATTCAAATTGGAAACAACCATGGCCATGGGGATATATTTACGGCATCCAATATTTATAGTTTGAACTCAAACAGGTGTAAACCGTAAAATGGCAAAACATTGTTTAAATCATTTCATTGTAAGCTCAAAAAAAAAAATGTAAACAAAAGTGAGCTGAAGAAAAGAGTGATTCTTCCAGGAAAACCCACGACGATGTGTGTAGTTCATCAACATTTTTTGGCACGCGGCATTGTTCTGGTGTTGAGATATCCAGCCGCAGATACCGATACTCGCACTGAGATACAGATACTCCTCCAAACACACACATGGCTCATCTCGCCCGGATCGCAGGCTTAATTTGAATTATTTGGCCGTAAATAAAGCACAATGGGAGCGGTATGGGATTTTTATTTAGAGGAGAGCCCTGAAAAAAGAAGCATACATATTTATTATCATAAGAGGCAGCATCCCAGTAACAGCCGCCTCAGCAGCAGCATCACTGAAAAGGAAAACGATTTCTCAATGTCTTTTATATCGCAGAGCCCCAGAACAGTTGAGAGAGCCCCAGTGTCCATTGCCGGTTCTCAACCTTTGTGCCAACCAAAAAAAAAAAGGGCGCTATAAGCTGGGATATTAAGATTGTGACTTTAAGCTACCTCGTAAGAGTCTTCACAAGAAAGGCAAGAAAGCTCCAAAAGAAAGCCCTTGAGATTCCCCAAAAAATATCTTGAGAAGCCAATATAATATAAAATAAATAAATAATTATATATAATATATAAATAAATAAATATTATATAAAATATATATTAAGCTACCTCATTACGAGTATAATATCTAAAACTATTTTGTAAGGGTCTTCACTAGATACTTAAAGGAGCTACAAGAAAGAACCCTTATTATACAGTTATATTTCCTCAAGAACCCAAAAATAATTAATAATAATTAATTAATTATATTTTATTAATTATTAATAACAATATTATTAATAATATTTAATTAATTTAATATTCTACGTTTTTGTACAACATAATACTCCCACATTTTTAAAACACAATTGTTACGACTCGACTCGGACTCGAACCCCAGACAATCAGCACTCCAGTCCAGAACCATACCAAAAACTCCACTCAAGCAAATTAAAGAAAAAAGACGATTTATCCCTAAAGTCTGAACGATATTTTCTAATATCCTTTAGGAGAAGACTTTAATTATAAAAAATACCCTTTATCTCTATTTAGGGTCCTTGTAAGATATTGTATTTTGTATAGTAAATTATATCTTACAAGGACCCTAAATAGGAACCAAGAGTATTTATTACAATTAAAGTTTTCTGTTAAAGTCTTATTATTTATAATAAAGTTTTTACCGTTATTGTATTTTATATAGTAAATTATTAAAATTAGAAACGTTAAAAACTTTATTAGAAATAATAAGAAGATGGTTCCTTGATAATAAATATTTAATATTTAAATACCTTAAATAATACAAATATTTTCCATTTGTTCCAAGAAATAATAAGAAGACCTTTCTTTGATAATAAATATATAATTACTTTAATATAAATAATATATTTTAAATACCAAAAACAATACAAATATTTTCCTAAAGGTCGTTAAAGAATGCCACAAAAACCTCTAGGGAACTGATTCCAGAACTGCTAATAAATACCTTAAAAAAGTTAATTTAATAATTAATTATTTTTAATTATTTTCCAGAACTTATACCCCACTCATATACCCTTTCCTGGGAGCTACCAGTACAGGGTACTTTTGGGCAAGACAAAAGACAAAGACGCGCTCTTGGAACCGATCGAGAAACTTGTTTAGCACGCGTTACAGCGGCTGCCTGTTTTTCAGAGCGGGGGCTTTCAAACAGTTTGCGGTCGGTCACTCCATGGAGCCTCCAAGCCTCCAATCCCCCAACCACAACTTGGGCATCCCAGCCTTATATATGCATATATAGTATAAGTGTTGCAGGGCCCTTACACAAAGAATAAACTTGGATTAAAAATCGTATTAAAGATAATCTTAGGGGTAAAAGTTTGATTTAAAAAAATATTCCTTCGAACTATTTTAAATATTATTTTTTTCTGTGAAACTCAGAGGGATCTCCAGTTGATTACACCCAACCATAATCCCAAATCCGGCGTCCCCCTTAACACTCTTGGCCATATCTTCCCCCGGAAAAAGCCAAGCCAAGAAAGAGGAGAAAAAAGAAGCATCACTGCGTGGGCTCATTGTGGAATTTCTACACTCATTCTTGATTGTTTCGTTTCGTTTTACGCTCTGGGCCAAATGTGTTTGGGCCCTGCATTCCAGCTGAATTGGTTTTGGCCCGAACAGCAAACGCTTTCGACCTGGCCGAGCCCGAACCCCAAGCCGAACCCGTACTCAAAATGGGATGGCAGCAGCAGATAATAAATTTGAATTTCAATAAATTATTTTGTTGCTACAAGACAGGGCCCAGAAGAGACTCTTCTTTCGGCCAACTTGAGTGGCCGTGTTGCCTCTTCATTCCCTTCTGAATGGTCAAATGTCCAGATCTTTGGGACTCTCGTCTTGCGTGAATTTCATTCAAAAAAAATTGTCTGCTTAGCAATTTCATATTCTTTCTTGCGCTTTTTATTTTGTATTTATTTTTATTTTTTGTATTTATTTTGGTGTTTTTTTTTTTTAATTCTCTTGGCCAAGGCTGTGTGTACATACCAAAATCGGTCGTAGTTATGGCCTGATGAAGTGATCAGGCCTTGACATTGATCAAATGCCAAGAGCACACACACTCGGCCTGTGGGCGTAGGAAACAAACATTTTTGGCTTGTCGAAATTCAAAAATGGAGATGTATTTAGGAAACACAGGGAAACAGTGATTAAGTTGATATTTGCAGACAGAAAAACCTTAAGAGCGTTAAGTAAATAGTATTTAAGGTTTTTTACCGCTCTAATTGATTAATTTTAGACCCAAAGAAGCTTTTGCAATATCAGCTTGGTCTTTAATAAGTTTTAAATGATTTTAATAAAATGTTTTTTAATAGTAAAAATATTTATAGGCTTGTAAATAATTGTAGATTTAAGAAAAACGTAGGTACAAAGTAATTAATTTATATATTAAGTATCTGAAGCTTTCCTGGCGATTTAATTGATTAACTTTATCATTAGAGAAGCCTTTTAATTTTTATTTTAGTCATAAACGAATCTTATATTAATTTAAGCAAATTTTCTTTAATAACAAAAATATTTAGGGGCTTCAAAATAATTGTAGATTGAAGAATAACTCAGGTACAAATTAATTAATTTAATTAAAAGGTATTGGTCCTTTTCTTCCGATTTAAGTGATTTATTAAAGATTATTTAATTATCGTTAAAGAAGCCTTTTAATTTATATTTCAGTCTCTAACAAATCGTATATTATTTTAAGCAAATTTTCTTAAATAACAAAAATATTTAGGGGCTTGACAATAATTGTAAATTTATGAAAAACTCAGGTACAAGTGAATTAATTTAAATATGAAGTAATTGAGGGCTTTTATTGATTAATTATGTATAGCCTTAACGAAGCCTTTAGAATCGTAGCATAGTTTAAATAGTTTCAGTCATTTTTTGTTTAATAATATCAATATTCTGTGGCTTGAAATAATGTAAAGCTTTAAAAGATACAAATTATTTTATTTTTTTAGGCCATGTTTTTATATATTATATAGGCTTGAAACTTGTTTAAATATTTAAATTCTCCTACCTTGGGCTAAAGATTAGTATTTTTAAAATATATTTCATATTTTAAAACTTAAAACAAGAATATATTATAATTTAATTACAGCAGTTACTTTCTTGAAAACAAAAATCAATAACCATTGACCAATAGAAAAAGATCCCCCAGTAGCCCCTTTAAATATTCATCTAATACATTTGTTATTGGCTTGTTTGGCTCCATGAATAATTACAAAGTCGGAATGATCAAATTAATATTGGGTTAATGAATGAATCGCCTGCCAGAGATCGGTGATGGTAGCCTCGCTATCAGCCCCCAAAGATCACCAGGCCGAGTGGAGCTTCCGAATTGGGTTCCATAGCGACTTCAGAGCGACTCCAGAGCGGTGATCCTCAGTCGGCTAAAAGGCCATTTAGAGATACGAGTTTCCTGCTTGCCACAGCTTGATATCTGGGAGTATATATCCATACATAATGCACACAAGTGCCGGGACACCTGAGGAGCGTTCGGGCATAATCCGGCAGCAGCATTAATTCATGGAAATTCCGTCAAAAGAAATTTCGAGCCTCCCCTCTGGGAACCAGTTTTAAGTTTCTTCTTCTATTTTTTTTTTTTTATAATTTTTGGCGTCAAGTCAACTGACAAAGCTAACAAACAACCTTCGTCATTAGCCAAACTATGGCATGTCAACGAAAATTAGCATTTTTTTACAGCGGGAGGCCGGGGCAACAACAAGCTGTGTCTATGAGTACAACTACACTGGGGAAAATAATATAGTGTGTTCTTAAATAAAATATAATGGTTGAGGGATTGAAATAAAATTGTGGCTTAACTGAGATTTATAGAAACATATTGTGGGTTGAAAAAATAAATTATTTAAAAGGGTATTTGGAATGCTGAGTGCATGTTATGTTTTATATTAAATATAAGGATTTTATAAATTAAATTACATGGATACTACTTGAATTTAAAGATATCAATTTATTTTAAACAATTTAAAACAGATTAAACTAAATTATTGTGGGTATATAATATATTTAATGAACCGAGTTTTTAAGGATTATCCTAAGTAGATAAATTGGTTACAGGTTCAACTTCAACTTCAACTTCAACTTTAGCATCTTGAATTTCTTAAAATATTTATTATTATTTCATTTTTTACATTAATACAACTTGGCTTTGTCAGAAACAGCTGTATATGTCAGTAACAGCTGTTTAAGTCCCTAAAAACCTTTTAATTTAACCAAAGAAAATCTCTTAAAATTGTTATATTTTTCTGACACTAAAATTTCTTCAAAACGTGACTAAAAAATATTAAAAAATTCCAGCAATCATTTCTTTTTCCGTCTTAAGTATGTAACTATTTTTCTTAGTGTACATAAAGTATGTAAGGGGCATATAGCGAACCCGATTTACACTTGGAGCTAAAGACTGTAAGTTGTGAGCTGTTCACCGAGCCGGGCAAGATGCGTAGGTAAAGAGCCGACTTCAGACCGCTTGATGAACTATATCCACTTTATACACGTTTCCGAGCCACACACCACACCATGAGTTGTCTCATTCTGTTGTTGTTAGTGCTTGTTTTTTTTTATTTTTTGTTATTACTGTATTTGTTGTTGTTGCAGTTGACCGGCTCTGCCTCGGCCGACGTCTCAGCCGGCTGCCTACGCATCTTTTGCAATTTCGTTTGAAACGCCCACGCCTTTCGAGTTTAAGCTTAGAAATAAACAGCAAGCAACCTACAAATTCAAATTAAAGTTGTATTCGCATTATTCGCTATATTTTGTGAGTGCACAAAAAAAATTAAGGCTTTGAGAGCAATATAAAACTAATTATTGGATATTTCTTTCTAGAAATTAAGCTAGTTGTATTCTAATTTTAGAATTTTATATAAAATGTTGTATCATAAATTACTTAATGTTTTTAAACCGATGTTTTCATGGTTTTAATAAATTTGTCATAGCGAAAATCTTCAATACTCTATAAAAAGAACGCTAAAGATTTTAAAATCAATTTTAAAAGAGCTCAAAAGTATGCAATTAAATATTTTAAAATGGTTTCTGTGAGGTGTGAGCTTTTATATCATACTTTCTTGCATTATTTTAGGAGATTTAAAAACCTTTTTTTTTACAATTCTGATAATATTCCCAGCTCTTGCTTTTTTACTCAATAAAATAAATTATTCATAGCAAAGACCCCTTAACATTTTATAAAAAACATCTAAATAAGGTAAGGTGTAAGGTGTGAGCTTTAATAGCATACTTTTTTGCTTAATTTTTATAGATTTCAGAACCTTTTCTATTACAATTCTGATAAAATTCCCAGCTCTTGCTTTTTTACTAAATAAAAGAAATTATTTGTTGTTAGTTGTTGTTTTTTATTATTAGCTTTAATCTGACATATAAGAAACTAACCTCTTTTTTTTTGCCGTGCATCTGTGTTTGTGTCTACGATATGAAATCAGCTCTCGTGGGCTTTATGGCCATAGATATATAATACAGTTTAGAGCCAGCCCGCCCGAGTGTCTGCCACATTTACCGCCGCTCTCCGGCCAGCTATCCATCTAAGCCAGCCCAGCCAGCCAGCCGGCCTATCTCCAGGTATCTGTATCTGTATCTCTATCTCTATCTGTATCTGTATCGGAGCCTGAATCTATCCGGCCATCGGTTAAACCTCTAAAGTGCCATAGATTATTATAACACACGCGCTATGCGACTTGTGACTGCGACTGTGCTGTGGTTAGCCGCAAAACTCAAAACCGAAACAGACACTCCATGCCAGAGCCAAAGGCCCCACACGAGCTATAGACTATATATGCCCCTCGCTTTTCCCCCGATTTTCCTGCTGCAATTTGGGATGGGGAGGGAACTGCAGCGCGAATTAAAGAAAAGGTGCTGTCAACAAAGCAACGGTAAAGAAAATGAATGAGAGGAAAGCCCACAACGGAAATGGCAAATGTAAAAATATGTTATGCTAGGTGGGATGTGGTAAATAATATTTAAGAGCCGGCACACACCTTAAATAGTTCTAATACCATTTTTAGCAGCCATCAAATAAGGTCTTCCAGGTAAAAATCCCTTATGGCGTTGCCTATATGGGTTTTAATATAATTAAAAGCAAATTTAAGTATAAATAATAATTAATTTCGTTAGTTAAGAGCCTCACAAATCCACTTTTCTCTACAATCAAGCCACAAAACGTAGTGAATGGAATTGTAACAGTCACAAAGCTGCAGGAAAAATATGACAAAATCATAAAGCCGAAATGGCCACGCCCTCTTGGGGGCACATATATTTTGAAAGTGCTGCCAAAATGCAGTTTAATCACCTCCAGAGAGGCGGCGGCGGCCCACATGGCGAGCCCAAAACGCAGCCCACACCAAATATGCACATTAGAGAGCACGTAGTGAAAGAGTGGGTTAAGGCAGGCGGTTAAGGGGAGTGAGAGGGGCAAGTGGGATCGCATCGATCAAGCGGCGGACTGCAGATTTAATTACCAGACTCGGGAAGATGCACAGAAAAGAATTTTGTAATAATATTTTAACAAGAAAGAAAAGAAGAAGAAGAAGAAAAATTTTAATTTAATTTTAATTTTTAATTTTATTTAAAAATTATTTTTAAAATCAGAAAACGGAAATAAAATTATTTTTTAAATCACAAAACGGAAATAAAATTTTACTTATCTCCAAAACAGTGTCAATAAGATGAATACTGAATTTATCTTGAAGAAATATGTATAAATTATATCGGATCTTTGAAAAAAGCATTCCATACGTTAAGACATATCTTGAAAAATATTTTTAAAAAATTGGTTTTCCTCGAAAGAGTGTGTGTGGCGACCTAATATTGAATTTATACTGAAAAAGAATAAATTCCTCAACCTTGAACAGCGGGTCTTCAGCTCCCAAAAAGCATAGCATATGTTCGGGCGCCCCAACTTTTAACTGTCTTTGAAGCCACTGCTCCTTTTGGGGCCTTTCCATGTTTGTTAATTTTGTTTTCTAATATTTTGTATTCTATGTTTATCAATGTTTCATCATTTCATCCGCTCATCATTATATATTTTTTTAAACTCCTATTTTAATTTCCACAAACTTAACCCACTTTTTTTCAGTGCCTGGGATTTTCACTCGCTTGGCAACAAGCCGCAGCGAAAATGAAAGCTTGAAAAAGAGTCGCCAACGTCGCCCCACTCGCGTTGCCTGATACCCCCCTCTGCTCCACTTCACCCCCCTTCCGCTCACCGCATCCTCTCCAGATTTGGGCGTCGGACGCCGCTGTCGCTGCCAACGTCAACGTCAACGGCAACGCCAACGCAGCGAGACGCGCGCCGCCAACGTTGAATGAAATTTCATTCACAAAAATTCAGAAAAACGAAGCCAAAAAGGCAATGGACACAAGTCACGCATGCGCAGATCGGAGTGGATCGGATTGTATGCTATATGGGCAGAGGCAGAGGCAGAGGCAGAGGCTTCCAAGGGGGGATCGCAGAAATTACAGCGAAAAATATACAGCATGTCTGGGCGTCTCGCAAAAGTTGTTGCCCAACCGGAAGTATTAAATTCCAATTATGGCGACAAGATATTCGCCCCGTCTCTCGTCGCGCTTTATACATACCATATATATGAATATATATATGCATATATTGCTTATGAATTTATTTAAAATCTTAAAGAGCAGGTCAGCTGCTGCCCACGACCTCCATCAGACGCCGGCGCAAGCGCTGGCGCACATCATCGAACTCGGGCAGCGGCACCACGTTCATCTCCTCGCCGGAATCCAGTCGATGGTCGTACAGCTCCTCGCCATACACATCGTGCCAGTCTGGTTATAATTAAATAATTAATAATTAATTTAATATTTAATTAAAAGAATTATCAGCATTACCTCGGCTAAAGTTCTGGGCATGAAACCTCACCCACAAGGTATACCTATAGATATCCGTCCTGAGGCTATAGCCCATGATCTTGATATTCCTTAGCTTGGGCTTATCGCTATTCGGATGCTTGGTGGGCAGCATGCCAGGCCTGGGATATTGACTCAATGCCACATGCTCATCAGCTGGAAAAGATCAGAAAATATTATCTTAGTTTCCCCGAAAGAGTGCGCGTTAAAGCCTAATATTGGTCCTCAGCTGCCAAAAAAGCATAGAATACCTTAAGGCGCCCTAACTTTTAAGTGATATTAAAACCACAGCGTTTTCTGTGGCATTTCCATGTTTGTTAATTTTGTTTTCTAGTTTTCATTCATCTTTTTTTTTGTCAAAAATATTCATAATTTCAAAAAGAATAAGAAATTAGGGAAGGAACATACGAAATATGCCTTATTAATCGATATTTTTCAGTATTTTTTTTTAGGTATGTATAGCAACGGAAATTAGGGAAGGGTTTAGGAAGGAACTTACGAAATATCGCTTAATAACCGATATTTTTTGGCATTTTTTTAAGTATGTATAGAAACGGAAATTAGGGAAGGTTTAGGAAAGAACTTAGGGAAGGAAATTACGAAATATCGCTTAATAATTATAATAAAATAATTATTAAAAGTTCTATTAAACTCGTATTTTAATATTCAAAAAATCCTAGAAGACTCACCCCTTGCCAGACCCATCAGCTGGAAGTACAAGCTCTTGCCCTCGCCGCAGGTCAACTCCTGCTTATCCTGACAACCTTGCAAAGCTGGCAACCCTGCCAGATCCACCAAGGTGGGAAACACATCCAGCAGCTCGGTGATGCCGTGATAGAACTTCGTTTGTCCCACAGGAAACTGGGGGCTTCGGATGATCAGAGGAACCCTCAAGGCCACCTCAAAGTTGCTGTACTTGGCCCACTCGGCGTGCTCGCCCAGGGACCAGCCATGATCGCCGAGTACCACCACCACCGTGTTCTCCAGATCCAAGCCAGCCATCAGCTTGCCAAAGAGATCGTCTACGTAGGCCACGGAGGCGTAGTAGCCCTGCCGGATCTGAGCGGCCTGATGCCTCGAAATAGGTCCATAGGGAAAGGAGATGTTCGAGTGCTTAAAATCATCCCGGGCACGCACATCCGTATAGGGATTCCAGGCCACCGCTGGCATATTCGGCGGCTTGAGGCTGTCCTCCGTGTAGTTAAAGAACTGAGGCAAAGGGAACCGGGAGAGGAACTGGCGGGGAAAGCGGAAGTTAATGTGCGGCTTGTGGAAGCCCATGGCCAGGAAGAAGGGCTCTCGATGCCTGCTGCTCTTTCGACTCTCCACAAACCGCAGAGCCTCCGCCACGGACTCAATGTCTGGCAGGGTCTTGTACGGCTGCGTCTGCAGCTCCACCGGGCAGATGAGATTCTTCCGGAGGATGCCCTCCTTATCCGGACACACGGGTGAGTTCATAAACTGCTCGGTTCGCGGGCGGAAGGCCGGGGCAGACCAACTCAGCGGATAGTCATCCGTGTTGTTGGAGGAGAGTCCCGGATGGAAGACCTTGCCACAGCTATAAGTGTAATATCCATGTTCCTTGAAGTACTGTGGCAGCGTGGTAAAATTTCCTGTGAAGGTGCGCCAGTAGCTGTAGAAATCATAAAGGTGCAGGGTATCCGGACGGCGTCCTGTGAGCAGGGAGTTCCGGCTGGGCGCACACAGGGATTGCTGAGACAAAAAAGGGGAATCCATGATTAAAAACCATATTTCTAAATGAATTTCACCTCATCTCTTGGAGATTTCGACCCTCACCTGACTGTAGGCCCTGGTAAAGACATGACTCCCCTTGGCAAACTCATCCAAATAGGGGGTTCTAGCCAAGGGATCGCCATAAGCGCCCAGAACTGGTCGCAAATCATCAAAGAGCACCATCACCACATTGGGTCGTCGGGGAGGAGTAGCTGCCTCCAAGGGATCCACTAGTAGCAGGCACAGCGAGATTAGGAGACGAGCAGCAGCGGTCATGTCCACGGCAAAGGAGATTCGCGACTGTTGACTCGAAGATGCCGCCAACGACGACGACACGGCGGCGGATGTGGATGCCGGCGAATTTGTTGTGCTACCCTGTGTGCCCATGAACTTTTCCCCCACAGGGAATATCAGTTTGGTGGAGAAATTAGGCTATTATTTCGTTTTATTGTTAAAGCTTTTATAAACGTAAAGGCTATATTTCAGCAATTCTTATAAGTGCATTTATTTAAAGTAACAACAAAGCTGTTTTCTGATGAAATTCTTAAAAAGAAACCTTCAGCAAAGTTAAAAGAAAGCTTGAATTTGTAATTTAATATTTTAAATTTATAAGGGGATCCCATAAAGGGGTATCTCTGCCTCGTTTCATCCTCCTTTTTTCGGATGCACTGTACTTGTTTACAGATCTGTTGTGTTTTGTGTCCGAGAACAAATACAGAAGGCAAAATACACGCGGCAAAGTGCAAAGAGCATGGAAAATGCGGACGTAATTCAAAGCCGCCCTCCCATTATATTTCAATTGAATTTAACGGAAGCGCGCCTCGACGACGTCGCTGTCGTATCTATAATATAAACCAGAATACAGTGGGGACTCTCCAAATACGAACTCTTATAAAAATCGAGTAAAGGAATGTCAGGGGTGCCACAGAATTCGCTGAGGCTTTAAAATCTATGCAAAAGGTGTCCAAAAGTATGCTATTTATTACGTATGTGTTCTTAATACATTTTATAGCCTACTTTTGGACATAATATTAATAGTATTTAAACTCACAATGATTCTGTGGCATCCCTGTATTTATTTTATTAATAATTTATAATAATTGAAAAGTTTTTATCGTTATAAAATATATATTATCTGCTAATAAACACCAATTCGTTGCCAAATATCCTAGTATATCTTCCCTTCGTATTACATATTCTTGAAACATAAAACTTAAGCTTTATATAATGGAATTTTCTTATCGGAGATTCCACTGTACACATAACACTCCACATATATACACACATATCGACGCCGGACACTTGCTGCAAATCGGGGGCAGACCGTGATTCATATTTACACATAAAATTTAATGATTTGTGGAGCTCTAACGATTAACAATAATAAAAATATTGGAGTTTTGTGACATTCATATATATATATATAGAAAAAACAGTCCCCATAAGGAATTAGTAGTTGACCCCGAAATACTAGGGAATCCCCCGCGCTTAAAAGACCGTTCCGCAGTTGGTGCAGCGCTTCTCCCGCATGGCCAGACAGCACAGGACGCCCACGGGAAAGAAGAGGATGGCGCAGCACAGGCCGCAGGCGGAGAAGGTGTCCTCCAGGTAGCCAATGCGGCACGCTGGACAACCGCCAATCACAATGATCTCCGTGGGCATGGCCACCGCCGCCGGCTGCTGGATTACAACGCTCACCGGAGTCGTCTCGAAAGCTCCGTACGTGGGCATGTGCATGTTCGGGGGCGGGGCACTGGGTGCTCCGTGGTGCACGCCCGCAATCAGCCGGGCATCTGGCGAGGATTCAGAGGTTTATTATTCCGAATTTAATGGTTATTTTCCACTTGTTCCTTACCCTGCGAGGAGGCGTTCATGACTTCGTCGTAGCTCGGCGGCGCGGCGTCTTTGCGGGTTTCTGCCATTCTGGCCCGGTAAAGCGAAAGCTTTTTGGTGACTCACTATCTCTATTTAATTTTTTTGTCTGATAAGTAGGCTTTTTTACTGCGTTTAATTGCGTTAATTCGATTTTACTTTTCTTTGTTTTGCTGCTGCAGCTAGTTATCGAGTTAGCAGCTGAGCGCGATAAGAGCAATCGATTAATTATGTTATCGAATGATGTGAGCGCGGGACTTGGATTTGAAATATACAAATATCTATTGATACTCAAGTTTAAAGTATTATTTCTCGATGTAACTTCATAAAAACAATTTTATTTAATAAAAAATTAATAAAACTCGGTGTATTTACAAAAGTTTGTATGATTTAAGAAGCAAATAAATGTAAACTATAACAGTTTTAACAAATTTCCTTTTCCTTTTTATTAAACTTACTTTTAGCTTCCCTTACTTTACAAAAACCTGTAGGCAAACCTATAGTAGCTATCGATTTGGCTTTGTGTCAGCGAGGACTTCTGCTTGGCCAGGACCTTCTCAAAGTCCTGCCCCTCGATTTCCGTGGCCTCGAAGTCCCGCTGGAAGGCCTCAATGGCTGCCTCATTGCACAGATTGCACAGATCCGCTCCAGAATAGCGTTCGGTGAGGGTGGATATCGCCTCGAGATCCACATCCTCATGGAACGGCATCCGCTGGCCATGGAGTCGGAGTAGGGCCAGTCGTGACTCTGCATCTGGAGCTGGGACATGGATGAGCTTGTCAAAGCGACCGGGTCGCAGCAGAGCATCGTCAATCATCTCGGGACGGTTGGTGGCCGCCACAACGAGTATGTGCTGCTGACTGCCACCGGCCACGATGCCATCCATTTCGGTGAGCAGGGTGGAGAGAATCCTTAGCTGAACTTGCCCGCCACCGCCGCCACTCGAGACTGTTCTCCTTCCCACAAGGGAATCTGGACGTTAAGGGGAGAAAGGGTGAGGGTATAATATTCATAATTTCAAGAACAATAAGAAATTAGGGATGGGAAGGAAGGTTTAGGGAAGGAACTTAAGAAATATTGCCTAATAATCGATATTTTTCTGTTTTTTTTTTTTAGTATTTTTCCCCATGTGAAAGAACGGACCATTCTCGAGAATGGAGCTGAATGTAGCAGTGGAACAAGGCTATAAATTTGCGTGGAGGTCACTTACCAATCTCATCCAGGAATATCAAGCAAGGTGCATTCTTTCGGGCCGTGTCGAAAATCCGCGAAATGAATCTCTCTGCACAGCCAACGTACGGCGAGTAAACCTCTGCCGCCGAGGTGCCTATGAAGGTCATGTTGGCCTCCCTGGCCAGGCACTTGGCTATGGTGGTCTTGGCACAGCCCGGTGGCCCGTAGAGGAGCACTCCCTTGGGCAAGCTCAAACCAAAACGAGCGAATGCCGCGCTCTGCCGAAGACCCGCCAAAACGGAGACTTGCAGTGTGCGTTTCAGGGACTCCATTCCCCCAATTGCCTCAAAGCCCGTCGTCATCTTGGACACCCGCACATCCGTGGCACGGGAGGCACTTGGTTGTGTTCGGAGCAGTGTCTGGCGAAAGATTTGATCCACGGAGGCTTCCCCTTTGGTCAGCAACTCCTGTTGCACGCGACGCAGAAGCAGCGTTAGATCGGCCATCACATATCCCTGCGTGTTCCTGGCTATGTGATCGAGCAGGGATTCGGAGGCTGGCAGCGCCTGCTCTTGGCAGAGAGCCGCCACAAGCTGTCGCCGCTGCTCCTCGCTGGGCATTTCGATGGAGATCTCCTGGACAAAGCGCCGGCGGGCATGCTCGTGCAGAGAGTCTGGAAATCCTGAGGTGGCCACACAAATAATGCCCTGAGGCAGTGCATCAATTAGTTTGTAGAGCTGTGCGGAGATGCGCAGCGAGTTGCTGGAGTCCTTGGCATCCGCGGAGCTCGTCGAGGGACAGAGCAGCTCCAGATCCTCAATGAGTATCACAATGGGTACTAAAAATTAGGATAATCATTCATTACCTGGAAAACTAAGCAAAAAATTAGCATTTACACAGCGGACGCAGTTCCTCCTTAAACTTTTCCGCTGCTTGGAAGATCCGGCGCAGCTCCTCTTCCGTTTCGCCGGGATAGGAACGCAGCACCTGGCTGGCGGTGATGTAGAAGCAGTTGCAGCTGTGACGACGCAGGAACTCGCTCAGCAGGCGACTCTTGCCACAGCCCACGGGCCCCACAACCAGGGCTGTGGTGGGAAATCTGTAAGAAAACCTCCGCTTTGAGGTCTCCAGCAACTGTTCCAAGGCCTCCATGGGCTGCTCGAAGCTGTGGGGCAGGTACTTCGAGGTGCACACCAAAGGATAGGGCAACGCCAGTCGCGTGTCCACCAGAAGCAGATGAGCATCGCGGGCTATCTCAAAGCACTCGTTCGGGAAGACTTCTGGAGCATCGAATATCTCCACACTGGCGATACCCAGTTGCCCCAGCCGGCGGTGCTGCACGGAGCAGCCTCTGGTGAGCTTCAGGTGGCGCAGGAACACCCGCACATCGTCCCGCAGATCCTCCAACGAAATCTGTGGGCGTTGCAGCAGCTCCGCGGTGACTGTGACCACGCAGGGCATCCTCTCCACACTGGGCACCAATTTCAGCGGCTCCAGGCGCACCAACCGCTGGTTGGCGGAAGAAAATCCAGAAGAGGAGGCCACAATCCCGTCCAGGAAGCAACAAGTTTCACTACCGGCACGCCTCGAAACCCAACAAATCGCGTGGCTGCCATCGGACAGGCGGCAGCGGTACCATCCCGTCTCCAGCAGATCCTCTCCTGCCGGCACATAGCAACGCTGGGTGTCATGCTCGCTGTCGTCCACCAGGGAAAGCGGAAAAACTGGAAAATCCAAGTTTATTTCGAGCATTTTGTTTACGTTGTGTTGGACCTAACGCCTGGTAAAAATACCACGACCAAAATCTCGCAAATCAAAGCTCTCCACCCTTTGCTCATCATCGTTATCAACCTTTTATCGATAGTACCATGGACGTTTCTATCGTGATAGTCCATCGATAGTTGTTCAGTTACTTCGTAAATCTTCACGTTTTTGTTCACTTACGTTATTATGTTATTTATTTGTGTTATTGAATTTATTAGTTAAGAAATCCTAGTGAAAAAAAAAAATGGAGAGAAAAGAAATCACGTGTTGTGTGCAACATGCAAATAAGATTCAAGGACAAATTGGCAAGAAAAAGGAGTTTATAGAGGAACCTTGAACGCTCGTTTGCTTGTGTTTGTGAAGTGTAAATAGCTATAAATAAATAAATTAAATAAATCGAATTTATTGAGTTTTGATTTCATTAACATATTTTTTAAATTTAGGGGGAAATAATGACTATTTGAGATTTTTTAGGGAAAAGCAAAATTTTCATCTGGCAACACTAAACCTCTAATACACATATACAAGTCAAATTCGGAGATAGTTCTGGAATTTCGTAGTTTTAATTAATAATAAAACAGATTAAGCCAAGCAAAGCAGCCAATGTGAGTCCCATCAAAGCTGCCAATCCATCCGGGTTTCCGTTAGAAAGCATTCACTCATTCCTATTGCCCTTTTGCTTCATTTTCGACATCCACCTGACGACGTCCGCCGTGCGCTAAAAATCACGAATTGCAAACGAAAACGAAACATAAAAAAAGATGTCTGATTGGGATTCTGTGACCGTGCTGCGTAAGAAGGCGCCCAAGTCTTCCACACTGAAGACGGAGTCGGCTGTCAACCAGGCGCGACGCCAAGGAGTCGCCGTGGACACCCAACAGAAATGTAAGCAGCAGCGCCGCCGCCGGTTGGCCGGTCGGGGGGGGCGAACGAGTTTGAGAGTGTGTTGTGACCCCCTTTTGCGGCCACACCACTGTCTAACCTAGAAGCACACCTCCTGCTGCATTGCGTGGCATTTGTTGTCGTTATTTGTGTCACCGGTGGAGTGATTTCACAACTGCATATCGGCCTCGCCCGCCCCCGCCCCGCTCTTGTCTATTAACTAGATTTTTAGATTTTTTTACCATGTCCCTTCCCACACACAGATGGTGCTGGCACCAATAAGCAGCATGTGACCACCAAAAATACTGCCAAGCTGGACCGTGAGACTGAAGAGCTGCGCCACGACAAGATACCGCTGGACGTCGGCAAGCTGATCCAGCAGGGACGCCAGGGCAAGGGGCTCAGCCAGAAGGACTTGGCCACTGTAGGTTTTTCCGCACAATAAGACAGATATTAGGGCATATTTCCTTTTTAAATTAATCAGGCCTGTTCCAGTTTCCACTTCCGAAAAATCTACACGGAAATTATTTCCCAGACATGTTCTAGTTTTCATTTCCGAAAATCCTAACGGATTTTAATTTCCCTCTGTTAACGTACCTTTCGAACTAAACCTATCGGAATCTTTCCGCTTGCTATTTCGCTAGCGGATTCAGATCTGCACGAACAGTAATTAATACAATGTGTAAATGTAAATGGGAATAAAAGGGACCAAAGGGAAATTTTATTACGTTAACAAGGGAAATCCGTGCATGTTAAAAGGAAATACGGAAATATTATCAAATTCACTTCCGATTGAAAACTGGAACAGGCCTGAATATCTTGCTTGTTTCTGATTATTTTCCATACTTTCCCATTGTTATTTTCCCGACTTTCACTCATATTTAACCCATCTTGCATCTCTTTGCCACAGAAAATCTGCGAAAAGCAGCAGGTGGTGACCGATTATGAGGCTGGACGCGGAATACCAAACAATTTGATCCTCGGCAAGATGGAGCGCGTGCTGGGCATCAAGTTGCGCGGCAAGGAGCGCGGCCAACCAATAGCGCCTCCCGGTAAGAAGTGAGACGATGCTGCCGCGTCCGCCGCCGCTAGTGGTGCCGCCCTACTTACACACACCTCAGCCAACAGCACAACAACATTAACAACATCAAGCAAAGCATCATCAGCACCACAACAACACCGACAAAAGGAGCAACACCATCAGCAGGATGCGGGAGGCTGGAGCACGGTGAGCGGCAGACGCAAATGAAGCATTATCGGGAGGCTGGCGAACCAAATCAAATCGGGTCACAGCAGCAGCAGCAGCAGGAGCAGGAGCAGGAGGAGCTGGCAGAAGCCAGCAGCGGCAAACCGAAGATCCAACTAATCATTAAACCCACTATGAGCGCCAATTTCGTAAATGTTTATTCCAAGCCACAACAGCAATCAAAGGGAGATCGATTCTTCTTTTTGTTTTCTATCGTTCAAATTAACCATTGTAATTACCCAAAAAATACACCAAATCACACACAAACAAAAGCACAGACACCGCGGATACGGACAGGACTTACTTTGATATTAAGGTGCGCTCATAGCTTGGAGGAAACATTTGTAACAGGCCAAATAGATGGTCACACTATTTGGCCTGTTTTTTTTGGCATTTTTGAGTTTGTTTTTGGAAACTTGATCGATCTATAAGTTATGGAATTAAAAACAAGAGAAACACTCGAATTTCTTTCAATCTTCTCATCATACTTACTTACCATTTGCATGATCATCCCATCATACCCACACATTAAATGATATATGCGAAATTCTTAGAGCTTAGTCGGACTTTCCCTCTCCTTTTTGTAATTTATCGTAAGTGTAAGGGTCTTGAACTGTGTGCGTTTACCAATGCATTATACATATTATACAACAACATATGCTAAATGTATTTAGAAACATTTTCTAGTCTACAAAAAAAAATATTTAAGTATTTAAGCGATATACTGGATGGCATTTCCTCGAATGTTTATTTGTTTCCCACTGCCCCCCAGGCAAAGATCGGAGAAGGGGCGAGATAATACATATTCCCGAAAGAATAATGACTCCTTTTTGCGCACGTGATTAACTCGTAATTATCAAATAAATGTTTTTCCGCCATCTAAACAATATGTGAATGCTAATTATCAAGAAGGGAAGTTTTAATGGGACAAGAGAAACCATCCTTAAAATCAGACTAATAGCCTTGTTCCATTGCTCCGTTATATCGAGAATGGATCGTCGGTTGTTCCGGCGACATGTGAATGGGACGAACAGCTGATCCGGCTTTGTTTACATTTTAATTGAGACGGTGGCCGAAAGCGATCATTTCAGGCTTTCTTTTGCAACTCCCGAACGACGTCCTCATCAAAAGTTAACCGACCCATTCAAGGATTTATTAATATCTATGCTTGGAGCTTTGAAATCTTGATTATTAAAGGAAAATGGGGTGCAAATCAGACATTTTTCCCAGCCTCAGCTTAAGGAGCATCGCATTATGCAGTGTCGACAAGGGAATGCTGCGCTGGATTTAGTTTTCATTCATCTTTTTGCAAAAATAATCATAATTTCAAGAACAATAAGAAATTAGGGATGGAACTTAAGAAATATCGCTTAATAATCGTCATTTTTCGGTATTTTTTTAAGTATTTTTCCCCATGTAAAATAATGGACCATTAACCGAGAATGTAGCTGAATGTAGCAGTGGAACAAGGTTATTAATCTACGAAAAACGACAGCAAACCGCCGTGGCATGTGTTTATTTTGTTTTTATAATACTTTATGCGCTTTTTTAGTGTCTTTATAATCATAGATATGTTCTTTGGCTCTTTAAGTGCAATGAGTTACGAGGGAATCCAAGACCCGTGCCTATGCAATGGCCTTATCCGGTATCTCGTTGGCCGCATTCTTTTGGATAAACAACTTGAGGGCTCGCTCCAGGTCCCAGTCCGCCTGCTCCACAATCGATGTGCACCAGGTGGAAATGAGTCCGGTTATTTCCTGGAACATTAGCAGCTTGTGGTCCTTCACATCCACCGAGTCCTCTTCAACCGAACGTTCCCTTCGATCCGGATAGGTCACCTTGAAGGCGTGCCTGATCATATTGCTGCTGGGATTCATAATATTGAAGCGCTCGTTGGTGATCCGGATGCGGTGAGCCCTCTTACCCATGCCCTATAAATAAATATCGAATTAATTTAAGTAAATTATAAAGAATCGATCTCCCTTACCAGCCCCTGGCCCTCGAGCTTGATCACAAACTGCCGGCTGAAGGCGAGAAAGAAGTCGCTGTTCTCGCGGCTGCCTGGCGACTCATCACGGAGCAGCCCGGTCACATAAATGGCCGCCGACTTGCCGTCGTAGTGCATCACATCCGTCTGCAGGGAGTGGAAATCGTGGACGACCTTGGGCAGCTGCATCAGCACCTCCATGATCTCTGCCGTGCCCACGTGCACTCCGTTGGCGGCCCGCGAAATGTCGCGGTTGAGCAAGTTGCGCGCATGCGTGCTGTACTTGGAGATGCGGCGAACGAGGTGCCCGTTGATGTAGTTCTGGGCCATCGAGTAGGTGCTGGTCATGGTGAAGAGCGAGGTGTCCGAGTAGTACTTGAGCAGATTGGCCCGATCCTCGTGGCACTCGAACTCGCGCAGATAGTCGCTGAGGAAGATGTCGCCCACCAGCTCGTAGGCGGCAATGTCGCACAGGAAGTTCTTCTGCGGCGCCTGGCCCGGATTCGTTTGCAGATCCACCCCATCCAGCGTTGTGAGCTGCGGGAACATCTCCCTAACCGCCCGTACATACTCACTCGGCAGGCAGTAGCTCCGACAGAGGGGATTTCCGTAAAGAACCAACGATTTCAGGGGCAACTCCCCCAAGGATTCGAGGGCGGACAGCTCGTGGATCCAATTGTGGCTGAGATCCACGGCTCGCAGGTTACCCATGCGCCGCAGTACGTGCGCTCTTTGCACCGTCAATATCTTGTTGTTGCACAGCCGTATCTCCGAGCAGTTGGCCATGAACTGCTTGGAGGCCACCGACAGCACATGGGTCAGTATCCGCGGCGAGCTGAGGTGCACCACCACGTTCCGGAGGCTTTCACTCGACTGAAACTGATCGAGATTGAGCAGCCGGTTCTGGGCCGCATAGCTACGCTCCACCGCCTTCCGGATGCACTCCTCCGGCACGAGATGCTGCTTCCTAAAGGAACTCACATTCATGCGCAGGTAGTAGCCGAAGATCCGCTTCTCCGGGTGCGTGGGCATCGCTGGTATCTCCATCTGGAGCTTGAGATTGTTCACCAGGTTGGCAATCTGATCGTAGCAGTTGCGCACGAGGAAGATGTGCTCACCGCGGTCGTACTAAAGGAGGGGGAAACGGAGGGGGTCAAAGTAAGGATAGGGGGTGTGAAGTTGGGGATAAACCTTACCTTGTAGTAGCAGGGATAAAATTCACTCAAGTTGGGATCCACGTATATGAAAAACATGTTAAAAAACGACTCCTGCTGGAACTCGTGATGGGTATCCGGTACCTGGTAAGGATATATAAGAATATATAGATAACTATTCCATACAAGGTTCGGAAAGGCCTCCATCTGTCTTTTTAAGGCTATAAAACCCTTGTTACCCATAGGTACCTGGTATTTAAAGGACAATAGACCCTAAATAAATATTCCCATAAACATTCAAAGAGAAATATCCCTAAAACTAAACAGATCTCCAGGGAAATCCTGCTGAAAACTGCATAAATAACCATAAATAAATATTCCCATAGAAATATACCTAAATCTAAACAGATCTCCAGGGAAATCCTGCCAAGAACTACATTCCCGACTTCCATTGCGACTTCCCATACAAAGGAAAAGGAAATTCCCACCAGAAAGGCATGCCATTGCATCGCCTAATAATCGACATTTTTCGGTATTTTCTTTTAGTATTTTTCCCCAAGTAAAATAATGGACCATTAACCGAGAATGTACCTGAATGTAGCAGTGGAACAAGGTTATTAATCTACGAAAAACGACAACAAACTTTGTGCGCTTTTCCTGCTGAAAACTGCATAAATAACCATAAATAAATATTACCATAGAAATATCCCTAAATCTAAGCAGATCTCCAGGGAAATCCTGACAAGAACTACATTCCCGACTCCCATTTGGACGTAAAAACCCACCAGAAAGGCATGCCATTGCTGGCTATGCTCAAACTCCGGCAGCTGAAACGCATTAATCTCGTCAATCCGCGTGCCATCCGCCTCCAGATCGATCTCTCCGTCCAGCGGCGAATAGGCCTTGTGCAGCTTGTTGAAGGGCAATCCATTCTAAGGAGACAACACCAGATGAGACTCTGTAGATTTTCCCAGACTCTTCCAGCCCAGAACTCACCACCATGCGGAAGTTCTTCTCCAGCGCCTTGATATTTCCCGGAAACTTGCTGCTTCTGGCAATGGGATTGCGATCCAGACGCAACTCTCTGGCCCGGAACTGTGCCAAGTCGCGGCACAAGCGTTCGGCCGACCTGATCTGGAACTCAAACATTAGCCAAAGCCAAGGATCCCTTAGAGTGCAGCTGAAACCTCGAAAAACCCACCTTATTGCCACTCAAGTCGAGCAGGGCATAGTCCACATTGGACAGGAGACTCAGGTGGCGCACCTCTCGGATCTGATTGTTCGTCATAATGAAGCCATTCACACGGCAGCAGGCGGGATCGTTGCGGATCACCTGGCACACGTTCATCAGGATGGCGGGATTGCCCAGGCTCACCACAATGTTCCGGAACTCCTGATGCGACCCAAAGTTATCCAGATTGAGCAGTCCGTCCACACCGTTTTGCTGCTCCAGTCGCTTGAGGAGATTGTCCACCACCCTGGCGATGAGATAATGCGGCGATATCTGCCTCATGTTGGACTCGGCCACCGCAAGCTGTACTCCAATCGGTATGGCGGCACCGCTGCTCACGCTGATGGTGAGCGACAGCTTGAAGAGATTATCGATGGCCGGCTTGCAGTTGCGGGCAAGGAAGGTGTCCTCCCGGGATCCACGCTGGAAGTGTGAGAAAATCCCTTAAAAACAACCACACACACAATTTCCTGGTAATGGGAACACCTACCTGGTAGTTCACGGGATAAAACTCTGCCCCGTCGACCGCCTCGTACAGAGCCTCCATGATCAGCTGCTGCGGATTGGGCAGGTACTCCAGCTGACCGCGGTGGTACACGGTGAACTCGTTCCAGTTCAGGCCCGGCACTCGGGCGCCGTAACTCGAGCAGTTGGCGAAGATCCTGGTGTCGGGATAGTCCAAATTGATGGGCTCGGTGCCGTCACCGAAATCCAGGACACGCCTCTGGCCTGGCATCGCAAAGTGTTCTTGTTCTTGTAGTTGTTTTAACTCAAATAACAATTTACACCTTGCAATTCAAATTTTACGCCTGTCATCCGTGCCGGCTGCAAACAGTGCTGGAAAGCGCCTCTAGTTTGTTTTGAATTATTTTACGGAAAATTCCGATCAAAATGCAGCTGAAACTGTGACCGTTTTCTTCGACTTCCAAAAGACTACTGATCACAGCTTATACCTACAGTCCGAAGGAAAACCTAGGCCTTTAACAGCTTCTAAATCATATAAAACCCCGGATCTCATTGCTTGAGCAGCATATAGTGTTGGAAAACGTCGTGGGCCCCGTTTATTTTTAATTTTCTAGTGAAATTCCAAGGGAGTGCTGATCGAAATGGCCACCGCTTCCTTTGGCTGACGAAAGACAACTGACCCGAACCGCTGCCTACAACTCGTCGGGGAACCCAGGCCACCCTGAAATTTCTGCCTGCCTCAGCACTTTGTCAAGTATGAAACCCGATCCCGACCCTCCGAGCAATATTGAGCAACTCTCGTAAACATAACAATGTTTATTTGTTTTAATGGCTTAATGGCTACATAAGTCTTTTGGAAAGATGTGGAGTGAGATAGATATCAGATACATATTAACCTACTTCTTCGGCGTCCTCTTCTTGGCGCCGGCATTGGCCATGGCGTTGGCCTCTTTCTTGCCCTGGTAGAGACCGGTGTAGTAGCCGGACATGTACCAGGCGGTTAGCATGGCAACAACGTCCTGCTCGCCTCCCTCGTTCTGGG
The DNA here is from genome assembly GCA_008042535.1 of Drosophila tani. Taxonomy (NCBI): domain Eukaryota; kingdom Metazoa; phylum Arthropoda; class Insecta; order Diptera; family Drosophilidae; genus Drosophila; species Drosophila tani. Next base: position 97,956 of record VNJO01007952.1, read on the forward strand.
AGGTGAACATGGGTGGCAGAGGCGGCATGGGCGGCATTGCCAGTCCGGCGGTTCCTCCGGCAGAGATCTTGCCCTTTCCCGACGACGACGACGACTTCTTCGGGTTAGCGGCAGCGGAAGCAGATGTCGATGGCTTGGAGCGGACCGGCTGCTCGCCACCAGCCTCTTCCTGTTTGGCGGCAAAGAACTGCTCTCGACGCACCTTTTTGCCCCACGAGGGCAGCAGATTCTCCATCGGCACCACCTGCTCGTTCTCGTAGCCCAGGTAGCGAATGGTGCAGTTTTCGCCCTTCTCGTCTATGGAAACCACGGCGCCCTCATAGTCCAGGCCATCAATGTAGGTGGCGCGGGCAAAGTCGCCGACCTTGAAGGACATCGGTCCGGGGCTGAGGGGCGAATCCTCAGGGGCATCTTCAGCTACGACGGCTTCAGAAGCAGCGTTCTCCTCCTCGCGCTTGTTGGTGGAATCGGCCAGACGGCGTGCCAGTTCCTCGCGGGCCAGGCCAACGTTTTCGTCGTAAAACTTGACCAGCAAGGTGTCGTCCCACACAGCGGTGTTGACCTCTTCGGACATCTTACCAAGCTAGATTCGTCGATTCTTCTAAAAATAAGAAAAAGTGTTTGACGCTTGTCGTTTGTCGTATTGTGGAAATTTTAATGTTAAGCTAGTGTTGAACAACGAGGATAAGCACGTGCACTGCTCAGCACTGACCGAAAGTCAAGTATCGCCTAGAGGTGGACTACAAATCGATAAGAATGTTTAACTTTCAAATTGGACAAAACAAATTATACGAAATACGCAGGTTAATGAAAAATAACATTGGATATCCAATAAGTATGTGTTATTTCCCTGGATCCTGTTGGAAATGTCATTTGCCCAACTATAACTTTATTTCGATAGGCACTATCTGTATACTATTCGGAGTCGTGCATTTAGCCCGGTCACACTGCACGGCAACTGCCATCCCTAGCGCAAAAGCGAAACTCATCATCAAAACTAAACTCTTTATTTAACTCAATTTAACCGAAGTTAAGCGAATAAAATGGCCAACGTAGAAGCGCTCTATAAGGAACTGACCGTCGAGTGGTCGAAGCGACCCCCAAACACCACACGCTGTGGCCAGCTGCTGGACCAACTGAAGGTGGCTCTGGTAAAGTTGGCTTTCCTGCCCACCGACGGAACCGATGCACAGAACTCCAAGAAGCAGCTGTTGCTGGCCAGGAGCGTTCTCGAGGTGGCCGTGGAGCACAGCGTGCTCAGCAAGGACCTGCTCGCCTTCGAGCGCTACATGGCACAGCTGAAGTGCTACTACTACGACTACGCCAAGATCATCGGCGAGTCGGAGAACAAGTACAAGTTGCTGGGCCTTAATTTGCTGTATTTGCTCTCCGGTAACCGGGTGTCCGACTTCCACACGGAACTGGAGCTGCTATCGGTGGACGTCATCCAGCACAACCAGTTCATCCGTCCCATCCTGGCGCTCGAGCAGTACATCATGGAGGGTCGCTACAACAAGATCTTCCAGGCCAAATCAACGGTGCCCGCGGAAGTGTACAGCTACTTCATGGATCTGCTGGTGGAGACGGTGCGAGACGAGATCGGCGCCTGCATTGAAAAGTCGTACGACAAGATCTCCGCCAAGGACGCGGCCAAGCGCCTGAACCTGCGAGTGCCCGATGAGATTAAGGCCTTTGGCGAGAAGCGGCAGTGGAAGCTGGAGACCAGCGGTGACTACAGCTTCACGGACCGCAGCGTTAAGCCCAAGGAGCTTCTGCCATCCGAGGAACTGGCCGAGCAGGTCCTCAGCTATGCCCGCGACCTCGAAATGATAGTTTAAGAAGTCCCCCACACAGCTTGTAGTGTTTGATATATCGTAAAAAGTTAATAAAAGTAACCTTTAATCTAGAGCTGATGTAATGATTTACATTTAATTCGAATTTATTTAGTTACCTTTTTATATTTGTCAAAACTGTGATCGGTTATTCCGTGACTGTGATATTTAAGTGTGACAGTTTCCTCAACTGGGAAGGGGGATTTGTGCATATCTGTGCGACGGCCACACTAGCGAGAACGACAGCGGAGTAAAAATTTTCGCTCTGCGATTATTCGTAAATTGCTTAAAAAGCAAATAGAAGAAATTAGAACATAATACACGCCATGGCCTGCAACGCTAGCAAGACGACGCTCCTGCGCGCCATCGCCGTAAGTCTCGACTTAACCAAACAAAAGTTACGGCAACGAAGCATCCCGCATAGGGAGGCTCGTGTTACGTAAATCGCTGTAAAACTTGCTATCTAAACAAATGCGAACGCCTTAAGAATAATGACAATCACATCCTGTTTTCCGGTAGAAACGAGGCTACGCCACCTGCCCCCGTCCCGCGGGCGACCTGTCCGCCGTGAGCGTGAAGGTGCTGGAGAACAAGCTGGTGGTGGCCACCGCTGAAGCCACCGTTCCCGTCTCTCGCGTGTCGCTGGTGCTGGGGTAAGTCCCCCTCCCTTGGTCGCTGGTATTGTGAGTGCTTTAATTGATTTCTTCTAGCGCTGGCTCTCGCAACGAAGCCTACGACACCCAGGGCGCCTCGCACCTACTTCGCTTGGCCGGCGGACTGAGCACCCAGAACTCGAGCGCCTTCGCCATTGCCCGCAACATCCAGCAGGTGGGCGGTACCTTGACCACCTGGGGCGACCGCGAGGTCGTTGGCTACACGGTGACCACCACAACCGACAACGCTGAGACCGGACTGCGTTACCTGCAGGATCTGTTGCAGCCCGCCTTCAAGCCCTGGGAGGTGAAGGACAACGCCAAGACGCTGCTTAACCAGCTGGAAGCCGTCTCCAAGGAGCAACGCGCCATTGAGCTGGTGCACAAGGCCGCCTTCCGCAACGGCCTGGGCAACTCGATCTACTCGCCCCGCTTCCAGCTGGGTAGGCTCTCCTCCGAGAGCTTGCTGCACTTCGTGGCCCAGAACTTTGCCGCCGGCCGTGCTGCCGTCGTGGGCGTTGGCATTGACAACAACACTCTGGCTGGCTTCGCCCAGACCCTGCAGTTCCCCAGCGGCGGCGGCGGCGGTGGCAAGGCTGCCTCTGCCAACTGGTACGGCGGAGATGCCCGCAAGGACACTGCCGGACACAGGGCCGTCGTGGCTGTGGCTGGACAGGGCGGTGCCGCCACTAACCACAAGGAGGCTCTGGCCTTTGCCATCCTGGAGCAGGCTGTTGGTGCCCCAGCGGCCACCAAGCGTGGTACCTCGGCCGGACTCTTTGGCGAGGCTGTTAACTGCGCTGGCGGCGAGGGAGCCATTGTCAAGGCTCTGAATGCCAGCTACTCGGACGCCGGTATCTTTGGCTTTGTGGTGTCCGCCGACGCCAAGGATGTGGGCAAGACTGTGGAGTTCCTGGTGCGTGGCTTGAAGTCTGCCTCGGTGTCCGACAAGGATGTGGCTCGCGGCAAGGCTCTGCTGAAGGCGCGCGTCATCTCGCAGTACTCGTCGGACGGTGGCCTGATTAAGGAGATCGGTCGCCAGGCGGCTCTCTCCAGGAACGTGCTGGAGGCCGATGCCCTGCTCAGCGCCATCGATGGCATCTCGCAGAGTGAGGTCCAGGCGGCGGCCCGGAAGGTTGGCGGCTCCAAGTTGGCAGTAGGCGCCATCGGTCACCTGGCCGGCGTGCCCTACGCTTCCGATCTGGCTTAAGCTTAAGTAGAGAATCACCTGTACATCTGTTAACCGACAAAAAAAATACAACCTGTTGCAAGGAACGATCCGCGAACTTAGATACTTATAAATCCTACTTTAATTGGTAAAAATACACTTTGGGATAACTACAGAACGGATAATATAGATAGAAATGAAGGATAACAACTGGAATGGCCACTACACGAAAACCACCACGATAATGGCCACAAACAGGGCAATGATGACCAGCCAGTAGCCCCAGGTGCTGTCTCGCCGGTTCACCTGCCCGATGCTCTGCGTCTCCCGCTGCACACCCGACTCCACACGATCCATGGCGTTCGCCAGGTTGTCCAAGATGTCTGGAAGAGCCGCAATGAGCTTACAACAACCAAGTTGCCTTGGCTTACTCACTGTTCTGGTCCTCCACCTCGTTGCCCAGCTGGGTGGCCAGCTCCCGCTGTCGCGAGAGGGTAACCGACAGAGCCTCGAGGCCCTGATCCTGCTGCGCCAGCATCTCCATCTTTCGCTGCTTCAGCGCTTCCGCGTCCATGATGGGGGCGTCACCCGCCCGGAGATCCTGTTCCTGCCAGGCCGAGCCGGAGCTTGAGGTGGCAACAGCGGCCTGCACATCGGCGCGTGTACTATTGGCAAACTTCTCGCGGATTCCTCGCAGCTGGGAGATGAGTCGGTCGTAGTCAATGCGACGCTGCTGCAGCTCCTCCTCGGGGCTCGTTTCCCAGGTGATGGCATTGTCCAGCACCACCTTGAGATGCTTCACATCCTGACCCAGCTGCTCCAGCCCCGACCGTATGTTGGCCGACAGCTGCACGTACTGACTCCCCTTGGGACCGAGCTGCTGGCGCTGATTAAGCTGCACCAGGAGCTGGTGGTGCAGCCGCTTGCAGCCCTCGTACTCGATGTCCCAGGAGTCGTGATCCACCAGCGCCATTTGTCCACTTCAGGCTATGAGTAATGTTATTAAAAAAAAACTAAAAACTACGCCTCAAAGTGAAGCCAGACAACAAAAACATTTAGCAGCGCAACAACAGCTGATGACTGCTGGCAAATTCAGGAAAAGACAATAAAAAGGTGTAAGGTCACACTGAAAGCTGTCAATAATACGCAGATCTTTCGGATAAATCTTTTATATATTTCTTTCGCATTACTCTTCCAAATTTAAATATGCTTTCCAAATTTCGATCGCTAAATGGATTAATTTTGTACACAGCCCGACGAAGCTATTCCGTTTGCTCCACAATTCGCTCCGTCTACACCCCAAACACAAGCTGTAAAAGTCGTCCTCGCGAACTGTTGAAAATGGCAAGCGCCTACAGGCAGGAAAGATCTCTATCGTCGTTTGCAGTTATTCTAGCGAAGTATTATTCTTAAAAATAGATTATGTCCTCAAATTAATATATTTTAAAACCTCCATAGGGACAAGTTTTACATTGATGTTCATGGAAGACGAGCCGAGTTACTATTTAACATTCACGAAAATGTGATGGAGATAACGCACACCAAAGTACCGAAGGATCTCGGAGGACATGGGCTGGGCAAGATTTTGGCGAAGACGGCACTGGACTTTGCACTCTTAAATGGTTATTTTATCCGAATCAAGTGTGCTTTTGTCCAGCACTACATAGACAAATATGAACCGCAGTACGCCCAGTGGCAGTTATGAAGAGACTTTTAGATTATTAAATTGCAATTTTAATCCCACGGACAACCCGTTGTTAAATAATTATATAATGACATTTTACTAAATCTAGTTATTCAATAAATCAAATATAACAAAACACTCGGTATAATAGTTTAACGATTGTATTTAATTAGCTGGGGGATACCAATCTCTTCCAGATTGACTTTGTATCTCATATTATTCGGTTTAGGTGCTAATTGCTAATCGACGTATTTAATTTATTAAAAATAAGAAGGCAGCACTGTAAATAACTGTTTAATTATTTTTATGATTATGCTAAGTGAATGATATTAAGAAGATACTTCTTACTATTGACTTATCTTATATGTGTTTAATTATAAGTGTTCGGATTTCCTGCAATCATAGAGATAGTTATGTATTGTCCAAGAACACCGGACTATAGCTTAGGAAAAGTGGATGTGTGGCAAATCTCAAGATCGAGTACATATTTTATGTTTTTTAAGATTTGAGCTTTCGACATTTTTCGAGTTTTTGATATAATTAATAGGAGGTAATGTGTGCATTCAAAACCTATGCTGAAAATGTGTGATTATTCTAGTGTTCAGTTTGTTTCGGTTTAAAAACTAGCTGAAAATTCAAAACTTTAAAATAAGTATAGCCAGTTAATTTATTATTCAGATTTTAGCTGGTATTCATAGCCTAATTCACTTTGGTGTGTTCCAGAATACATAAAATGCTGTTTTACCGAATTGATGTATTGAATTCATGAATTCGGCCTAGCATTAACCCAATAAAAGAGTACCCTGTGTGAGATGCCCGATACTATCGCGATAGTAACGATATCCTTGAATTAAAAATATTCTTAATATTTCAACTTCTTGCTATACAAATCAAAGCAAACTATTAATATAGGCCATATACATATGTTATATCTTACCAAAAGTCGAATTGAAAAGTGTTGAGGGGCTAAAAATATGAGAAGGAATATCTTTTCTGCCGGCGATCTGGCAACATTTTACCAATACACGCACATTTTGCCAAACGATTGTTGTAACAGGTACGCAACTATCGTCCATACCTAACTCACACGTACACACAATTTAGTCGTGATTTCTTTTTATTTGTTTCAAATTACAACTAAAAACTGAACAAATCGAGCCCCTAAACCGCTGGCCACAATGCCGAGTGCCTGTTTTCCCGTGCGCGAACCTTCCACCTAAGCGGAAGCGAGCCCGGCCGCTTTTTTTTTGACGTTTTCCGCCCGGGAGTGGGAGAGCGGAAAATCCGCAGGCAAGCCTGCTGCAATCGGCAAAATTATAGGGCTATAATTTAGGTAAACCCGGGAAGCAGCACGCACAGTCGTCGTCGTCGGGAGCCAGCATGGAGCGGCGCGTGAAGCTGAAAACGATCAACCCGCACATCACGTGCAAGATCTGCGGGGGCTATTTCATTGACGCCACCACGGTGACGGAGTGTCTGCACACATGTGAGTTTCCGTTGCGTTGCCGTTGATGTTGTGGAGTGGAGTGGAGTGGAGTGTTTTGGTGAAGCTAGAGAGAGCACCTGCCCAACAACTGTTCCGCCTCTCTCTCTTTCAGTCTGCAAGAGCTGCCTGGTGAAGCACCTGGAGGAGAAGAAGACCTGCCCCACCTGCGACAACATCATCCACCAGTCCCATCCCCTGCAATACATCAGCTTCGATCGCACCATGCAGGACATTGTGTACAAACTGGTGCCGAAACTGCAAGAAGGTGGGCTTTTGGCTTTTGGCTCTCAGAGGCTCAGAATATCCATACTAACCAAGGGTTACCTTTGGCTACTTTCAGATGAATCGCGCCGGGAGCGGGACTTCTACAAGAGCAGGAACATGCCGTGTCCGAAGGACATCACGCAGAACCACGAGGACGACAACGAGAAGGTGATGGAGGCGCACGCCGAGTCCGACTTCCATCGCCTGGACGAGCAGGTCAATGTGTGCCTGGAGTGCATCAGCAATAACTTCAAGAACCTGCAGAGGCGCTTCATCCGCTGCAGCTCGCAGGCGACGATAACGCATCTCAAGAAGCTGGTGGCCAAGAAGATACTCAACGGCATCGAAAAGTACCGCGAGGTAGGACAATGGGCAGTAATATCCGTTCTTGTAGCAGTCTCTAATCCTCTGATCTTGCAGATCGACATCCTGTGCAACGAGGAGCTGCTGGGCAAGGATCACACGCTAAAGTTCGTCTATGTGACGCGGTGGCGCTTCAGGGATCCACCGCTCCGGTTGCAGTTTCGCCCCCGGGTCGAGCTCTAACCGCTGGGAGAGCTCGCGCTGTTTTTAGTATAATGCCACAACAAATGATCTATTTTTATAATTTATTGACAAAGCGTAAATATCGTAATTAGGAGAGAGTCGCTAGTGTTAGTCCCCCCCCCCCCCGACCATGTGTGCATGTATAAAGTCGTAATTATATGGTTATCCCATCCCCTCGTAGGATTAAGTAACTTCCTATCTCGTGTGACCCCTCACATATTTGCTCATGATTTAATCAACTTTCTCCGTTTGCAATATTTTATGTTCTCTCCTCCGTATATAGTTTCAAATGTATTGTATTTATTATTTTAATGTACAAAACACACACGATTGTAAATAAATTTGTAATTATGTCGAATGGCGTCGAATGTCTAATTCGGTCGCTGCCACGCGTTCCTGTAGCTGTACCGTGGTCGCGGTGCTCCTCCAAGAAACGGCGCCCGCTGCCCGTATCTCCGGGGTCCAGATGATGGAAAGGGTGGAGCACAAGGTGGAGGTGGCCGCTGATATCCGAACCTCGGTGGTGGGGCCATCGGATATGGACCGTACATTCCCTGTAAGTGATAAATAGATTTAAATTTAGTATCTCAAGGTAGAGCTGTAAAAACATCGATGGTGCCCTCACTCGATATTTTCGATAGTGATAGTCCAAGCCATCGATACTATCGACAAAATAAAATAGGTTTAAAAAATGTACTTTACTTAAAAAAACCAATTTAAATTGCATAATTAATTTTCAAACAATTAAATTCAACCACATTACCGTCTATATAGAATTTATAAAAAGATAGTTTTTGATATTAATGATTAAAAATCAGTTTAAATTATTTCGGTCCTATCTTAAGAATATAAGAATTAATGATTATATTTATTTTTATATTATATTTATTGGCAAAAACTTGTACATTTTATACAAATTCACTGATTTCCTGCTAACGCGATGTATCGATGGTAGAAAAAAAAACAATCGATGGTGACCCGGAGCCCAGAATCATCGATAATATCGATAGTTTTACAGCTCTATTTCAAGGCACTTAGATACAAGATATCTTCCGCAGCAGATGGATTTACTAACATAGAACTCGTGTGCTGGCACTTGGACATAGTAGTTGATGATCTTTGGCGGCGGCGGGGTCCTTGGACGTGTTCTTCTCTCACTGCTGCGACTCCGGCTGCGGTTTCGACTTCTTGACCGGTGACGATACCTTCGGTACCGGCTCTCCCGCTCCGAGGAGTGCGATTTGGAGCGGGAACGGTGTCTGGTCGTCGTCCTTGGAGATCTGCGACGCATTCTCCGATCCCGCTCACGTACCGCATCCGAGAAGTAAGGAACCTTAGTAGGCTCCTCCCGCTCCCGCTCCCTTTCTCGCTCGCGTTCCCTCTCCCGTGGATACTTCTCCCTTTCGCGCCGGGACCTGGACCTGGACGACTGGGAATCTACGTGAAAAGAGCAGGATTAGTCATTCCTGTGGAGCAGCTAGGGGTCCATGTAAGAAGCATTGTCCTAGCTTCGTTGTCTGCTCTCATCCTGGTTCCATTTCTTCCATTTCACATTTCACACTCTTTTGGGCACTAGAAAAAAAACAACAAAAACATTGTATGCACTTGGTCATATCTGCTTTGATCCAATCGGATCGATGAACTATATAAAATATATACCTCGGTGAACCGACCCGCTGCTGTCTGCGTCCATTTTTTATTTTTTAATGGGTTTAACTTTGTGTCTGAGCAGGACCAATGTTGCCAATTTAGCTATTTTCCCACTAGATTAAGTGTTTTTCGATTGGCGGGATAAATGGTGACATAGCGGCTAGCGGGAAATATATATTTTCCCAATCAAAATTGGCATAATTTTATTAAGTAATATTGAAGATATTCCAAGTCCACCTTATTAAAAGGTTATTCGAAGGAAAAATCCCCACTCAAATATTTAATTAAATCTATCTTATTCCAAGCGATAGTAATTGAAATAAGAGCTGCCGGCAATGTCGATACATCGAAACTGTTAGGTTGTTATCGATGATCGATTAGCCGAACGTTATTATTTAAAAGTAAGCAAAAATATTGCAAACATAAATACTAGATAGAAGATGACATCTTCTGCGCTCAAACTTAACAGTTATAATCAAGCGAGATCCCAAAATATCTGTTATAATTAAGTTAGAAGAGTCCGTATCTACCAGCAGCCATATTTGTTCGCCTGGTATATCGATAAGCGACTGAATGACATCCGTTAAATTTAAGAAATCCGTTATTTTAAGAAAACGCAATATTAAAGACACGCATGCGAGTGTAATGTGTATTTAGGACTGATCTTCTAATTAAACTTGAAAAATACAAAGCAGTTTTCCTCTTTAAAGCCTAGTACTAAGATCAACGAAAACCGCTTACGGAATTTCGTGAGCGAAATTGCTATATATTTCGTTCGGGAACCAGTGTGACCAAGAAAAATAAAGAAAATGGCCGGAATCGGTAAAAATGTGTCCAAATCGGTCACACTGCCTTGTATTTCCAGCTGTTTTATGTAAACAAACAAATGAAAAGCACACAAGCACACTGCAACCACTAAGGAAGAAAGGATATTTAATCCCTACACCAAAGTCTGCGCCCTGCGTCGTCAGAGCTCCTCCGCCTCGCTCAGCTCTCTGAGCTCTTCCGTGGGCACGCCTGGCCATGCTCTGGACAATACCAAGCGCTTGAACCACAGCCTGGACGACAATATGTCGCGACATGCGACCGCAGCGGCTCGCCGGCAGAGACGCACCTCGGCCAAGGCCCACCAGAGCCTCGATGAGTCCAAGATGCTGGCCCTGATCGAGGGCGCCATGGAGAACTCGAATGTAAAGTCAGTTCAGGACTTTTCTTCC